>PVIC010001904.1:0-84112 GCA_004025085.1 Thryonomys swinderianus
CAATCCTCCTGTCTCAGCCTCCCGAGTGCTGGGATGACAGGCGTGAGCCACCACGTCCGGCATTGTGGTATGCGGTGTTGATTGTTGGTGGGCATGTCTCCACGCCCAGCGTTATATGTGGTTACCGGGGATCGAACTCAGGACCTTGCGCTTGCGAGGCAGGCGCCGGAACCACTGAGCTAACCCTCCGGCCCCCTAGCTTATTTCTTATGGTTTTGCTCTTCTCTGTTATTATTCCTTCTTTGTTGCCTTCTTTAGGATTATTTTTTTTGTTACATTACTAATTTGGAGATTATATACTCTGTTTTTTAAAAAAATAGTTACTCAAGAAATTATGAAATGGAAGTAAAATTCATAAACTCTATTCTATTCCTTTACACATGCAGGCTGGTATCAGGAGAATGGGTGCCATTACTTATATAGAGAAGGACATGCAGGAGAAGGGCTGAAGATGGTGGAAGGAGAGGCTATGTACACTCAGGATTTGTTGAGATGTAGTGCTGGTGAGATATTCTCCAGGGTTCTAGCAGGCTGTCAGAGAAACTAGTTAGGGGATAGTGTACATTCCCAGCTCAGAGGTCCAGTTGATGGTGCTGTCACAAAGACACAGGAACCAGACATGGTGGTGCATGTGTATAACCCTAGCATTGGAGGCCGAGGCAGGAGGATTGCTGTGAGTCAACCTGGGCTACATAGTAAGTTTAAGGCCAGTTTGAACTGCATAATGAGAGCCTGTGGGGGAGGGGAAAGGGGGAGGGAAGGAGAGAGACAAAGAGTAAGGGAGGGGGAGAGAGACAACAGGCATGTTTGTGTCTCTTTTGTGCACCAGACTCTTGGCAAGCTTTTAATGGTCATATGTTACTTAAAACTTCACTTTATGCCTCCAAGAGGTATGTTATCATCCCTGCTTTGTGGCTGAGCAGACGGAGCCTGAGGGGGACAGTGTTAACATGGCTCCTTGCTGCATTTGCCTAAGGTAACAGCAGATGCTTGTCAGACTGGCATCATCTGAGTCCAAGCCCCACTCAGTCAGAGCCCCAGAATCTGGGGCTTTATATTATATCTGGGAATCTGGGAATCTATATTATAAAAATGCAAGGTCCACGATTCTTGAGATCAGGTAAGTCTGGCAAGCGTTGTCCCCTGTCAGGTTTCAAACCCATGCTCTCAGGCCCGCGGGCTGGGCTGTCTCTCAGTGGCAAAGTGTTTTGATCAGCGCTTGTGTTGTACGTTTATCAACTCTGATCTTTGCAGTTTGTGGAAAGATACCATTTTATTAGAGAGAGGAGGTTTTCAAAATAGCCCACAGTCCTACTGCACCAGTTGATTTATTAGAGGTTTGGGGAGAGGAAAAGGAAATGAACATTTATCATTTACTAGCAGCTTTCTAAGCAATGACTGTTTTTATAATTTTGTAGGGAGAAAACGCAGCCTCAGTTAGATTTCCCCAAGGCTACAGGTCTGGTAAGTGGCTGAATCAAGGTTCAGACTCAGAAGTACGAGTGGTGACAATCACTAGCGCTTGTTTAGTGCTTACCGGCACCGGACAGGCTTTTGTGTACATTTACTCATAACCCCTGGGACAGTTCTTTAGAAGACTTTATTGTCATTATTCCTGTTTTGGAGAATAAAAGAAAAGTTGCCTGATTTGCTTATGTACTGGGGGGGCAGGCTGTGATCCTGGAGTTCTGGTCCCAGGCATGGCCTCTCCCCACTTTCCTTGACTCGTGTTCTTCTCACCTTTGTAGCACTTAGCACAAGGGGCATAATTCTAAAGGTGCCATGAGTCTTTCTTACTGTGAATGAATGCAAAGCTTAGAGTATTACTGTTGTGTGCTCGTAGTGACTAGATCTCATTTACTTCTCAGCTCCTTTACACATGCAGGCCGGTGCCAGGAGGATGGGCGCCATGACTGACGTCCACCGGCGCTTCCTGCAGCTGCTGATGACTCATGGTGTGCTGGAAGAGCGGGACGTCAAGCGCTTGCAGAACCACTGCTACAAGGTTCATGACTGTGAGTGTCATTTCCTGTCCCATGCTCTGAGGGGTGTGTGTGGGTCGGGAGCTGTGGTACTAGTGTGACTCCTGTAACGGGGTTAGGAGTAATCCTGACCCAGGCACGCAGCTCCCTTCACAAGCCTGTCTCTCTGATCTCATCTTCCCCTGTCTACAGTGGCCTGACAGCTAGCTCAGTGGATAAAACTTGGATTCTGAAGCACAATGTGTCAGTGCCCCCAAGGCCCCAGTATGTGCTTCAGCCTATTTTCTGTGTCAGGCTGGGGGCAGTGATTGTATGCAATGTGTAGAATGGCTCAGAGAATTAAGAGACATGGTGCTGTCAGGGCACCTGGCATAGGCAGAGCTCAGGTGGCCACTGTTAGGAAGAAGATCCTGAGCATGGTGGTCGGGGCATTACCTCCACCTTGACCAGCCTTGGAGAGATGCTGTCCTGCCCTGTCCAGCTAATGGCCCTTGGGTGACCTTCTCCGAGGGTCACTGCAAGGCCAGCACAGGTAGTATCTGTGAAGCATGTGGAGATGCTTGCTTGTGAACAGGGGAAGGAGTGGGAGTGGGGCCCAGGGAAAATTGCATGGCTCTTCACCTTTATCCTGTTTTTTTCTGCTCTTAAGGAAGACTTAAAGCAAATGGGACACTATTAGCATTGTCACTTCTTTTTTTTTTTTTTTTTTTTTTTTTTTTTTTTTTTTTTTTTTTTTTTTTTTTTTTTTTTTTTTTTTTTTTTTTTTTTTTTTTTTTGCTTTTTGCGACAGGGTCTCGCTTTGTAGTTCAGGCTGGCCCTGAGCTCACTATGGTGCCCAGGCAAGCCGCCGCGAACTCGGCAATCCTCCTGTCTCTGCCTCCCGAGTGCTGGGATGACAGGCGTGAGCCACCACGCCCGGCATTGTGGTATGCGGTGTTGATTGTTGGTGGGCGTGTCTCCACGCCCAGCATCCTATGTGGTTACCGGGGATCGAACTCAGGACCTTGCGCTTGCGAGGCAGGCGCCGGAACCACTGAGCCAACCCTCCGGCCCAGCATTGTCACTTCTGATTCACAAGAATATAAGTATTTGCTTTTTGTTTTGCATTTTTGTTTTTCTCTGTATTTTTAGTTTTCAAGAGAAAAGTAGAAAAAAGCAACATAGAGGTGAGTGAAGCCAAGAGAAGTGATAAAAGGGTATGAGGTTTGGGGCCTCAGAGTGCACAGGTTAGTGGACCCGAGAGAGGGAGCCCTGTGTTGGGATACTGCAGTATCTATGCAGCTAGAGTTAGACACTGGGTCCCTGGAGCTGAGGGGCAAATGGGAAGAAGAAGGGGAGATAGTGGATATAGAAACAAATATTCTTTCAAGATGTGCCAAAGAGAAAGGCATGGAAGAAGGTGGCATGCAGTATGCTCTGTAGGGCGTGTGTGGAATCCTGGAGCTTGAAGCACAGGAACAAGTCGTGTGCAGGGTGCTACAGTAAGGACCCTACTTCACTCGGATAACTTCTCTGTATACAGGCGTCAGTGACCACTGAGGACATATTTTGGAAAAGCCTCAGCAGAATGTATGAAGTATGGGAAGAGAGACTTCACTGAATGGGATATGAATCCTGTCAGGCTTCCTTTTCTTGTTCTTTAAAGCATCTATCAGAACTTTAAACCTGCCACTCAGTGTCCTTCAGAGATGGGTCCTAGAAGTTTGACTAATCCCATATGTGCAGGGCAACACGTTCCTTTGTCCTTTTAGTTTCTCTTTGTAAGTCCCCAGTGCAAGCAGTGATATTGCTGGGGAAATTTCACAGTTGGTTCAAGGAGCTATGTGCTACCTTAATACTCAGAATGAAAGTGTTTTTGTCTTTATTTGACCTTTAAAGTTGGTCTGAGCTAACTTAGGAAAGTCCTGTGCAGTGTGTCTAGGAATTGGTTTACAGTAGTCGCCCCTCATTTTCAGGGCATAAATTTCCAGAGCCCTAGTAGATGCCTGAAACTGCATAGTACTAAACCCGATGTGTGTGGTTTTCTTCCAATTATACATATACACATCTCTGATGAAGTTTCCTATGAATGGTGCAGCAAGAGATGACCAACAGTAACTGGTAATTGGTAATAAAGCAGAACAGGTACAATACTGTCATAATAGGTAAATGTGTGCTCATGCCATCTCTTATCTCACTTTTCCATATTGACTTTGACTGTGGTTCAGCTGAGATGAGTAAACAGCAGAAAGGGAAAACCAGGGATAAGAGGGACTTCATTTTCTGCACTTTCTGTGTCTTTGTTTTGTATCCAGATGGGGTTATGGCTCTAGTGGACAGGATATAATTGTAGTCAGTTTTCTTCTATTGCTAAAAACAAAAGGATGAAAAAGCTTGTGCTGGCCCAGAGGTGCATACTTGTAATCCCAGCTGCTCAGGAGGTTGAGGCGAAAGCTCGAGTTCACAAGTTGGAGAACAGTTTTGGCAACATAATGAGACCCTGCCTCAAAACCAAAACCAAATAAAACAAAGTGTTCATTCCCAAGCATTCTTGTGACTTACAAAACCTAGTGTCTGTCTCCTGTGTATTGAAGACATGCCCAGGAAAGTCCCTATACCAACTGGAAAAATACTTTGCTTCTAAGAGAACTGTCAGACAAAGGAGTAAGTGAATCCACACCTGTCCTAGTTGCTCTAGCCCTGGATTTGTCCCATTCTCAAGGCAATCCTGATTGGCTCACGTGATTCTCTTTTTTTTTTTTTGAGACAGGGTCTCGCTTTGTAGTTCAGGCTAGCGCTGAGCTCACTATGTAGCCCAGGCAAGCCTCAAACTCAGCAATCCTTCTGTCTCTGCCTCCCGAGTGCTGGGATTACAGGCACGAGCCACCACGCCCGGCTACGTGGGTTCTCTTCTTAACTATCCTTGGGCTGACTCGCCCCTCAAGTTCTCCTGGCTGGTGAAGAGTTTAGGTTTGTTCTGCAGTCTCAGTGCACAGTCTTGGGCCTGGCCTTGGAGGAAGGTATATGGGCCCTGTGTTCTTAGAGGACCTTTGGCATGGAACCCTGGCTGCAGCCTGTGTATCAGTTCATCCAATAGAGCTTCCTGAGTCCCAGCTGGGCTTGGCTTTATGTAGGGACAAGCAGCTTCGATGCCAAGTGGTGGCTTCACCTTGGGCACTGAGTCATACAGACAAGTCCGATGACTACCAGAAGCCCCTTACTGGTGGGTATCACAGAAAGCCTAGATAGCTGCATGCTAGTGTTGGAGACAGTACAGGTTGACACTATATCGCCAAGATGGAGTAAGGAGGACCAATACATTGTCCAGTCTGAAACCATCCAGAAATGGACACAATGGGCAAAGTGTATTAAATGCTGGACATTACTCAGTGAGTCTCATGCACATACACATACACATACACATACTCTCACACACTAACACACCCCTTCCTTGCCTCCCTTCTTGTGTTGGATGATTTGCTGCTTGCAGAACTCAGACCCTTTCCTTACCTTTATTAATTTATTATAAGGATACAACTTAGGAAGAGCCAATAGGGCAAGGCTGGGAGGTAGAGGTGGTGTGGAGCACCTGGGCCCTCTCTGAGTGCACCACTGTCCCAGTGCCTTGGTGTGTTCAGCAACCTAGTTTTCCACATCCCTGCATTTGGGGGTGTTATGGAGCTTTCATTGTATAGGATTGATTAATGCATCTCTGTCACTGGGAACCACCAGTGGTACATGTACAGCTCTTCCACAGGTGGCTTGAACCACCCCATGGGACTGTCCATGTGGCCCATGGCACAGCTGTGCACATCCCACTTGTGGTTCAGAGCTGCCCAGCAGTGAGACATGTGAATTATGGCCCTGTCTAGGGTGTGTGGAGACTTTAGCCATTGATAATGAACTCCATAGTCCTCTCTTTGAGGGGTGGGGTTGTTTTAGGCTTGGTGTTTCTGGTGGCCTAGAGCTGCCAAGGGGCTGCCAGGAATTGCCTCGTTAGATAGCATCAGGCACATTCATGGTGCCATATGGGCAAGAGTGGCCTCATTAGAACAAAAGATGATTCCATCATTGCCCTGCTCACTGACAGAGTTCCAAGGTTTTAGATTCTGTGCCTGGAACCAGTGACAAGACCAAGCGTCTTCTTTTATAGTAGGCATCATGGACAGCACTGTGGTTTCTCCTCCTCATGAGATGGCAGGAATTTTCAGGCCAGGGCCCTGGAGTCACAGGCATAGCTCGGCCGGCTGAGTTAGATGGAGACAGCTAATGCCTGAGGCAGCTGTAACCCCACGGGGAGAGTTCTTGTTCCTGATATGAGCGAAAGATGCACAGAGAGAAACTTTCAGGGACTCCCAGTCTCCGTGTAAGGGTCCACCTGAGGAGTGGCCAGCCGGGGAGTTACTGAGGGCAGGCAGGAAACACAATGAAGGATTGAAGAGAGTAAAACTGGGTGTGCACAGGAGGGGGGCTAGGCCTGCTTCTGGCCTGTGATGGCGTCTGTCAAGTATTTAAGGAAGAAATACAGGCTGAACTTAAGTACCCTCCACAAAGTGGGGAAAGAAGGAAGCTGATTCGACTTGATACAGGACATGTCTGTCATACCTGCAGCTAACCTCACTGTAGTGGTAGGAGATTGAGTACTTTCCTCCTAATATCAGGAAAAGATGAGACTGTCATACCATTGCTGTGCAACATTAAATGGTAAGTTCTAGCCTCTGCCCTTAGGCAAGAGAAAGAAAAAAGAAGCATTTGGATTGGAAAGATGAAAAACTACCTGTCTACTCATAAACAGCATGGTCATCTATGTAAAAAATCTGGTGCAGTATTCAAAAAACATCCTACTAGAACTAATAGATGGATTTAATATCAATTGTAATTTTTTGTACTTGCAGTGAATAATCAGAAATTGAATTTTGAAATGGTACCATTGATATTAGCACCAAAAATATCAAATTCTTAGGAATAAAAGCTGACAAAAAATATGTAAGACCTACACAATAAGAACTATAAATCTTATTGAGAGAAATCAAGAGGAATGTAAGTAAATGGCGAGGCATGTCATGCTTGTGGGCAGGGTAGCTCAGTATTGTTAAGATATCAGTTGTCTCGACATCGATCTGTAGATTTAAATCAGTCCCATCAGGTCCTAAGAGCATTTTACAGAAATGACCAGTTGTTTCTGAAATTCACATGGAAATAGAAATGACAAAATAAACCTAAACTACTTTGAAAAAGGTAATTAAACTTGGAGAGCTAACATTGCCTGGCTTCAAGAACTATTACACTGCCACTGCATCATAACCATATGATAGTGTTCCAAGGGGGACATACAGATTAAAGGATCAAAACTGAGAGTCTAACAATAGACCCACACATAGCTGGCAGCTAATTTCTAACCAATGCAGGAGCAGTTGTGTGGAAATACTCTCTTGTGTAAATGGGGGAGAAAATCAGTCCGGAGTCATACTTGGTACCATCTACAAAATTTAATTGTGGGCCGGACATTTAGCTCAGTGGTTCCAGCACCTGCCTGGCAAACACAAGGTCCTGAGTTGACCCTGGTAACCACATACAATGCTGGGCGTGGTGACTCACGCCCACCAGCAATCAGTACCACACACCACACTGCTGGGCGTGGTAGTTCACGCCTGTAATCTCAGCACTTGGGAGGCAGAGACAGGAGGATTGCTTAGTTTGAGGCTTGCCTGGGCTATATAGTGAGCTCAGTGCTGGCCTGAACTACAAAGCGAGACCCTGTCCCCCCCAAAAAAAAAATTAATCGTAAGTGCATCATAGACCTAAATATAAAACCTTAAACTATAAACATCTATAAAAAATACAGACAGTGTTTGTGACCTGGAGTCAGGAAAAGATTTCTTTTTTTTTTTTTGAGACAGGGTCTTGCTTTGTAGTTCAGGCTGGCCCTGAGCTCACTATGTAGCCCAGGCAAGCCTTGAACTCAGCAATCCTCCTGCCTCTGCCTCCCGAGTGCTGGGATTACAGGCGTGAGCCACCACGCCTGGCAGGAAAAGATTTCTTGAGCCAACACCAAAAATATGAGTATAAAGGCCAAGTTGATAAATTGGACTTAAAAGTTAAAAACTTAATAACACTATTTAAAGAATGAAAAGTTACTGTGCCTCTTTGTGATAGCCTATCTGACACTAGGGTGTATTTTAATTTTTTTCTCCCTTTTTACTTGGCTCAACTCATTTTTCCCTTACTCTTCTGTTTTTTTTTCCCTGCCTTTAATAAATGTAACTGCCACATACAAAGGACAAGCATAATACTCAAACATTTTCAAGTCATATATTTAATAAATGACATACAGAATATGTGCATTCCTCAAAACTCAATAAGAAATCACATACCCTAATAAAAGATGGGCAAAGTAATTGATGAGTCATTTCCAGGTAAGTCACCCAGGTGGCAGATGAGCGCATGAAGGGATGCATAACACCAGTAAGCACTAGAGGAATGCAAATTAATCCACAGAGATACCACTGAGCACCTGTTAAAAAAGTTAAAATTAAACTGTGCGCATACTAAGAACTAGCAAGAACACAGAGGAACAGAACTCTCATACACGATTACTGGGAACATAAAATGTTACGGCCATTTGGAAAAACAGAGTGGCAGTTTGATAGGCTCCAGAGACTCTTCTCATGGGTCTTTACTTAAGAAAACTCAAAGTATGCATTCATAGAAAAGCAGGTGTGAGCTCTTCAGAGTAGCTTTACCCTCTCATTGCCCCCATACTATGAAAACCTGATTGCTCATCAACAGGTAAGCAGATACATGCAGGTCCACATAATGAAATATAACTTGGCAACGCAAGACAGTGAACTACAGACATTTCTTGTTTATGACTGAGTCTACATTCCTGCAACTAGTTGTTAAATGAATTGGTTGCCAAATGAGGAATTTGTATGTACATTACAATATTCAGAACAAACAGTTGAAGGAAATTACAACTTAGTGGCTTTGCTTTTATTTGCAAAATTCTTATCTGCAATACTGGGATGTATAACAGAACGTAAAACTGTGGCATGATCTACAAAAATTACAGTAGTATACTGTAGAAGAAGCCACCTCAGTAAGGCCTCAGTGCTGCTCACTTTCCTGTGTTGTAAGTCTGAATGAGGGTCATAAGTCTGAGCAAAGGGTCCTAAGTCCAACAGTGTTAAAACAGGTCATTAAACGAATGTATTACTACATGCTATAGCGTCCATGTCCTCAAAATTATGTTGAATAGAAGTGCCCAGGAAAAAGAAAATATGTCCTGTATAAATCCATTTCTGTAAAAAGCCAGGCATTTCATACATATCTATAGTAAGAAAGAGTTCACTGGTTTCCTGGGGGTGGCACATAGAACAGTGGGGACAGGTGGGGCTGCGGGGTTGCAGAGCTGGAAGGAAGTGTAGGAGTGATAGATTGTTCACAGTCTTGACTGTAGTGTGATATTTGTTCTGTTTTGTTTGTGCGGTTCTGGGAATTGAATGCAGGGCCTGAACTGAACTGTTTCTGGTCCTTTTTTATTAGGAGACAGGGTTTTGCTATGTTGTGCAAATTGGGCAGTCATCTTTCCTGAGCCTCCCAGAGTACCAGAATTATAGGCATGTACCACCATGTCCTGACTTGACTATTTTTTTCTTTGTAGTACTGAGGATCAAACTTGAGCCTTTGTGCTTCTAAGATAGGCATGGTACCACTTGAGCTAAATTCCAGCCTTGATGCATTTTAAAAAACATGTATATCAATATTAATATTGTACATTTAAAATGTACAATTTATCACACATCAGTTTCAACAGATCCTGAAAATCTGAACATAAACCCATCTTCCTAGAGGGGGCTAGAGATAGCTGCCACTCAGTTATTTGTAAAGATGGCAAGAGCTTGTGTGTCATGTAGTTAGATGGTGTGCAGGGAGATCATTAGCCTGTTTCCTTACTCTGGTAAAGCCCTGTGCTATCTGCCTGGACTCCAGAATAGAAACAGCATCTGGGAGATAGGTTGCCTCTTGCTGGTGCCTACCCAGGCTTTCTGGGATGCCTCTTTCTGCTGGAAGTATGTCCGGAAGAGAAAGGGTAAGGGCAGGGTGTGTAGTCCAGGAGTAGAATGCTTGCCCAGTGTGTGCAGAATCCTAGTTTTGATCTCTAGCACTGCACTTAAGTAAGTAAATAGAGTTGCTAAGTCCCATAATTATGCAAAGTGTCTTCTGTTCACTTGGTTGAGAGCAGAGCAAACATGGAGCTTGGGCGGTGCGGCCTTCTCCACGGCCAGATCCCTGGGGAGAGGTGCTCGGAAGTGAGTTGTGCGGTATAGGTCTGTGCCAGGTCGGCTCGTGCCCCAGCCTAAGCCCACTCTTGGCTGGAGCCTCTGAGTCCTTCACTTGGCTGTGGTGTGCAGAAGCAGGAAGTGGGCAGCACTGTCTGGCCAGCCAGAAGCCTTGTAAGGAAGCCTCAGGCCTTGTCCCCCTCGCAGAGCAGAGTCCATTGCATGCTGCCCTCAGAGCCACCCCCCATGTGTTGGTGGTTTCCTTGCCTTTAGGTCCTAGGGCTGCTTTTTAAACATTTCTTATTTTGAAGTAATTTCAGACTCACAGCAAAATTTTAAGAACAGTGTATCATTTAAGATTATTACCAATTTTCTGATAATTTTAAGTTCTAGCTTAAGTTACCAGTTTAGTAGGTCCCGTCACCCCTGAATTCCTGAGTCCTTTCCTCACATGGACTTTCTCCTAAATGACCTCAGTCCCTCCTTTATTAGGAGTTGGCGTTGGTGCAGCACGGCTATGTGAGCTGTAGCCATGGCTGCCCTGTTTCCCTCAGATGTCTTGGCACCTTCTGCTGTGAAATAGGACACCCTCCCTGGGGTTGTGGGGCGTTCCCTCATAACTTCCTTACCCTCAGGTATGGAGCACCCTTAGTCCCTCCCGACTTTCCTGAGTGGCAGATTTGAAGGTCACTGGTAGTTATTCTCTAGACAGCACCGTCCGATAGAAATGAATGTGACAGCCTCTCTCTCATAAGCCTCAACTCTTATAAACAGTTGAGATTTTCTGGTAAAAGAAACGAGTGAAACATTTTTCCAAAATAGTATTAATTCCAACATTTTATCCATATAAGAATGGTTAGCGAAATATTTAACATTAAAAATTTTCTGTCTTTGGAATCCAGTGTATATTTCACACTTACAGCATGTCTTTACTTGGATTGGCCGCCACGTCCACAGCCCTCGAGTGCCACATGGGATAGCTCTAGAGTGTCAGTTTAGTTTCCCCCTGATGAGACACAAGTTTTTCCTCAGCGATTTTGCAGAAATGAGAGAAGCAGTGATGTGTTCTGTGCCCATCCTGTCAGATGCTGGACAGCGTTGAGCAAGATGCTGTCTGCCAGGGTTCTTGACTGTGAAGCTGCTCCTTTTCCTGTGTGACTAGTATGTAATTTTCAGGCCAGTACTTTGAGACCAGTAAACACCCCACTCCTTAGTCCTTTCCAACCCTCTAGTTTCAGCACACTTTGGGAGTTTTGCGCTGGTTCCTTATTATGTTAATTGTTGCCAGATTGCTCTAAGGTATGGTGCTGTTCTTGCTCCCCAGCACCAGCATTGCAGTCAATCTTGGCTATGTTTTGTGGTACTTTTTAGTGGGGTTTAAAAATATTACTGTTCTAAGGAAATTAGGTAATGTACCTAAAATTTTAGATTAAAAAAATTAAGATTTGAAAATTTTCCAGTGAGCAAAATAAAATGCTGTTTAAACGAGAACGAAAAGCCAGTTAGCTGAAATGCTTGTGCCAGAAATAGATGAGTAAGCACAGTGTCACAGGCGTGTTTTTGTTGGATCTCTCCTGCCTTCAGCTCTGGCTTGTTTTTAACGTGCTCATTGTTAAGCACCACTGCTGGGCTATGCGACGCAGGGGTGAGTCCCAGTGGGTTGGCACTGCCTGCAAGTACCTTCTCTCGGAGGCTTCCCAGAAAATCCCCTCCTGTTTTTGATGATCTCACTGTACATTTCTTCCCTCTGGCCCTGACGAGCAGATGATATGCTTCCCACTGCTTGAGTTGGTTTGTCTTTCTGGACAGTCAAGAGGCACGGCATCTGTTATATCCGAGGAGCTGCAGAACATTCCTGTGCAGAGGAACACCAGCCTAGCATGTGGCTCCTGACAGGCAGCCATTGCTTAGACAGGAATCTTTGGGTTCAAGCTCTTCCCAAGGAAGGAGCACACTCCAAATGACCTCACTTTCTTCTGTGAGCCCCCCACCATCTCCCCAGAGTGGGGACTGAGCCTTCAGCAGTCGGGCAGTCGGTCGGTGAATACACCCAGCATGTTAGCTGTGCTTGCACTCTCACAATGCCAGGTCACAGTGATAAATAGGGCAGGCTGTCAGGACCTGGTCACTAGGGAGTGGGGAGGTGCTAGAGCCGCTGTGGTCTGAAGCGGGCGGCTGGGATCTTGCTCTGCTCAGGAGGCTGGAGAAGCCATCTGGGGAGCACGGTGGCTCTTCCACACACTGGGCACAAGTGAAGTGGACATGGGGGCTGCAGGAAAGCAGCACCTGGGGCTGTCTCCCTGCTGAGCCAGGCTGGCATGTGACTCCATGTGCACCATCTTCCCTCCTGGGAGTGACCCAAACTGAGTCCATACGAAATCACTGGGACCCCAGGAGCAAGCAGAAGCTGTTTACAGAAGGCAGCCACATCCCTGTGTTTGGGTGGATGCATAGGTAGACAGGAGGGGAAGCTTCTCGGGAAAGGAGGCACGCAGAGGGCAGCCTTTGGCTGATTGGTCAGGGGTGTGCATCTGCTGGATCCTTAGGTGGAGGCAGAGAGCTGTCTGTACGGCACTAGTTGAATCCTGCCCCGGGAACCACTTAACTGCAGGAGTTACTGTTTGGCTTCTTTAGCTGGTTGCTGAGAGGCGGTGGTCTGACCTCATCCACATCTAGCATGGAGGGGTCGCTGGCCTCTTGGGCTGGCTACTGCGGATGGCAGGTCAGGGTCCTGTGTTCATGTGAGGCCTATCTGTTATCTGTCAGGCTTTTCGGTCTCAGAAGCTGAGTGGAACACAGTCTGTCCCTGTGGGTTGTATACTGTCCACCTGAGTGAGCAGTCGCCACTGTGGTCAGTGAACAGAGAGACCCTGGGATCACTGCGTATCCTCACAGTTGGGTGACAGCTTCCTCAGAGTTTGAAAACCAGTGGAGTGTCAGTGGTCCATACCTTAGAGGCATGGTTGGTTTTCCTAATTTTAAAAATTAATCAGCATGTTTGTGATCATTAATCCTGATGAGACAACACTGGATTGAGGAATGCCCAGCATGTTGGTAAGTGTGTTCCTGGGTGTGTGTGGTGGGTGGTAGAGGTGTGGCCCTGGGTATGGTATGGTCCCTTGGTCTCTTCCCTGGTTTCATTTCCTCTGTGGCACCCTTCCACCTTGAGGTTTCTGCCTTGGAGCCTGCCGACCATGGGCTGGAACCAGGAGCCACTGTAAACCTCCGCTAAGCTGTGGGTGATAGGCATTGCCTCCAGGGCCGGGACAGCTAATATAGTATTAACAAGCAAGCAAGCCCTCCATAGCAGGAGAAATGGCATAAAACCTGATGGGAGCCCTTGGCTGGAACAGGGAGCCCCACACTTCCTGCCTTTCAGTGTGAGCTGGAGGGAGCTTCTGCGTCAGACTGCTGTTGCCCATCAGCTCCTGGAGGTGTCAGTGCTGTGCACTCCAGGATGGGGGCGAGGTGTGTCCAGAGTGTGGCTCAGTGCATGGTTGGGCAAGTGGTGGGGAAGTGGATCAGTGTCTTCTGACAGCCATTGTGACCTGGGACCCCTGGGGACAGGTGTGTGCAGGGCATGCGTGTGCAGGCTGGGCAACAGGTCTCGGTCAGGAAGCACGTCCCTGTCATTGCTTCTACCGCGCTTCATGCATGCAGCCAGGACACAGCAACTGTGCCAGCAGCTGCGCAGGGCATGTCATGCAGTGACATTGAGTGTACTGGAGAGTGGCTCGATTGGCTCCTGGTTTTACACAAAGTGGTGTTTCTGTACTTGGAAGCATTTCAGAACTATGTCTGGAAACAGGCCATCGGTGAGCCCTTCCCTGTGTCACTTCAGAGTACTCTGCTAGGGCCCCTTGTCCCTGGTGCATGCTTTGCTCTTTTTTTTTTTTTTTTTTTTTGCTGTACCGGGGATTGAACTTGGGCCCTTATGTTTCCAAGGGAGGTGCAGTACCACTTGAGCTAAATCCCCGGCCCTCTGCTCATTTTTGATTCAGACTTTGGAGAGCTAAGGAGTCAGGGGATATGATAGTTGAGCAGGGACTTACTTTTAACTGTGCCATGGGAAAAGCCATGGAGAAAGGTGAGCCAGTACTGTGCAGCTGCCTGTGTCTGCTACCCAGGCCGAGCTGCAGGTCATGCATGACCATGCTCAGAGACCAACCCCAGACTCTCGCCGTGTCCCCTGCTCAGCCCAGGGTGGCTTTGTGGAATCCTCAGACATCGTTGGACATCTCAGTCATTGTTTCTAAAACTGAATGCTTGAGTACCCTTGGCTTTGCGAGAAACCCCTGACGGTCGATGTCTGGCTGCTGCCAGGGTTTTCAGATGGAGAGAGTGCTGCTAGCCCACCTGGCCTTTGCCCTCCCCCAGTCCTCCTGCCCTTGAGCAGGAGCAGGAGGTCAAGGTGGATGTCCCACCTCTGCGCACCGCCTCCTCTTCAGCAGCATCTCTGCTGTCCTTCACCCTTAGGAGGTGCCAGGCAACTCCCCCCCTGTGCTGGCAGCACCCCTCTCTGTTGTGCCTAGAGGTCATGTTCTGTGGTGGGTCTGGTGTCAGGAATGTCCTCAGGTCTGTTCTGCAGAGACCACATGGCCCAGTGCCCAGGGCCTGTGGATCTGTTTGCAGGAGGCCCGGGCTCCATTTCCAAGTTAGGGAAACTCTGAGCAAGTTATTTGTCTGTTCAAGCCTCTGTGTATAGAGACAGAGTTAACAGCTACTGTGAAGATGATGAAATGCACCACGCTGGTGAGCAGTACTGGGTACTTTCGCAGTCTGACTGCTCCTCCCAGCCCCTGGGGAAGCCATATACCTGCTCACAGGAAGAGAAAACACAGGTGGCAGTAGGATGCAGGTTCATTCTTTCTTGGTTCAAACTGGCACTAACTGTCCTGGGTGGGTGTCTGCGGCCTGTGGGAGTAAGCCCTGCTCTCTGTCCTTGCTGCCGGACACTATGTCACCTACTGTGTGCTGGTGTTGTCCTAAGAGCTAGCACCTGGCCCAGCTCTCCCTGCACAACCATGTCAATGTGACTCTCACCGAAGCCTGTCTTTTCCCAGCTGGAGGAGCAGCATTATTCTCTTAAACCCTCCAGGTGGCACTTGTACTGGAAGTAGCTGCCTCTGTAGCACAGGATACAGCCTTTCTCTCATGTACCTGACGTGACCATAGACTGAGGAACTGTGCCAAGACTTTGTCCTGTGCCCAGCAGATTTAAGCTGCAGCTTCTCTATCCTCACTCCAGAACAGAGTTGTGAGCCTCAGCTTGTGCAGCAGCTGAGGACTTGGGCCTGGGCCTGGAAGCCAAGGGAGGCCCTGGACTGCTGTAACCTTACCCTGAGGGTGTGTGTGGATCAGGGATCAGCCACCTGGGAGCCACAGATCTGTGTGTCCCCTCAGAAAGGACTGGCTTTGGGAGAGTGGTGCAGGGCTAATTTGAGTCTGGGAGCCCTGCCAGGGGTGGGCAGGATGCATGGAGCACCTTGTGGCCAAAGCAGCCTTCCTTCCCTGTAGCTGCTGGCTGGAGGCCGCTTGTGTGGGCCTTTGTCCCTGCCCAAGGTGCCAGCCTGTCCGATGGCCAGGTGTGAGGACTTGCTCTTGTGAGGACTCACTCTTGGCTGTGGCCTCCTCAGCTCCTACCTGTGGGCTCCCCGATATGGAAACCACATGGTTCCCTAATATGTACAGTTAGAAAAGGCAGAAGACAAAGTCCAGGGTCTTGTTGGAGAGGGCCCGATTGTGAGGCAGCCAGACACTGACAGGTGACCACTGTGTGGGTGGCTAGCCGTAGTCACTGGGGAGCTGGGAGCCAAGGGAGGAAGTGCTTGCAGGCCGTGGGTGGCAGCTTGGGGCCCAGCTGGTCTGTCAACAAGGCCTGATGTCAGGGCCTCAGGCACTGGGCAGTTGGGAGTCTGGGGTGGTGCGGTGAGAGCTGGAGGAAGAGTGTGCTGGACACATGAGGTGGGAGGTAAGAGGGCACATGGCTGTCAGAGTGGGGAGGCAGAGAGCAGAACAGAGCTGGAGGCCAGCCTCGCTGCTGTCCCCATGGTGCTAGGTTGTCCTTACTGCCCCAACAAGCAAAGCCACTTGAAGGTGCGTTGGGGCCGGCAGGCAGAAGTCACTTCCAGGTGTCTGTGGGGAGCACCCGAGACACCAGGGGAGCAGACGCAGACATGGTCTGCTGCAAGCTTGTGTGCAGGGGAGCCCTGGGATGGGCTGAGCACACACAGTTACTCTCTGCCCTCCGTTCCTGAGGGTGCAGTGGACACGTCTACTCGAGTACATGCTGGGTGGTGGGATGGGGCAGCCTGGCCTGCTGGGAAGCCAACAGACTAGAATGTCTTTGATCTGCCCGCTCAGCACATTTCTCAGTGATGCCGGGGGGTCCCGCTTCAGCGGGACACGTGAATCACCACTGCCTGGGGAGGTAGGACTTGCCTGTCCCGTCAGTGGACAGGGTGTGTGTCCTGTCCATGAGGGACAGTAGTGTGCCTCCTTAGGTCCCCTTAGTACTGGGCGTTGGGGGCACCCATCCTGGCTGGACAACAGCCTGGGCTGTGTGGCCTGCTGCTGGTGGTGCAGTGAGAAGTGGCTTCGTGGGCAGGTGCCTGCTTAAGGCTGGAGCCAGACTGTCTGCCCAGGCCTGGTGCTGACTCTTAGCTCACCACACTGCTCACAGTCTTTCACGTGCACCCAGGGCTAGGGTCAGGGCCTCTTTGGAGGGCCGGCGGGAGGAGCGTGACCCGCTGCTGCTGCTGTGCCCTGTGCCTGTGCGGGCCTCTGCCTGCTCCCTGTAGCGGCTTTTTCTGGTTGTCCTGGCTTGCCTGCAGGTGTTTGTTTGATGTTTGGATCCTGAGTAGAGAGGAAGGAACAGTGGCACCCCTGCCATGTGAAGGTGTGCGGGAACACAGGTCTCACCATGTGGAGCAGGGTGCGGTATGGGGGCACAGGCAGGACTGTGAGCAGATGGTGCAGGGTGCTCAGCCTCTTGGAACCATCTCCTGCTGCCTCACCACCTCACCACACCCTTTGTCACCCTTTTGACTATTCTAGGAAGAAAGTAACCACAACACATTGGCATTTGCCCAAGTGAGCAGCACCTGTGCCCGTTTCTGGCCAGTGGATCTCTGCTCAGAGGCCACAGAGAGAGAAATACCAGTTATGCTTTTTTTTTTTTTTTTTTTTTGAGACAGGGTCTCGCTTTGTAGTTCAGGCTGGCCCTGAGCTCACTATGTAGTCCAGGCAAGCCTCGAACTCAGCAATCCTCCTGCCTCTGCCTCCCAAGTGCTGGGATTACAGGTGTGAGCCACCATGCCCAGCCCAGTTATGCTTTTGTGACGAGGTTCCCTACCCCGTTTGTGTTTTATCCTAGGCAATGCTCAGGTAGACAAGTTGGAGGATTTCATCAACAACATAAACAGCGCCTTGGAGTCCTTGTATATTGAGATAAAGAAAGGAGTCACAGAAGATGATGGGAGGCCCATTTATGCGCTGGTAGGTGCACAGCGCCATCTCGTGGTGCCTGAGGAACTGGACAGCAGCCCTGTGCTGGTGGCCAACTGTGCCTGGGAAGAGCTCCCGTCTAACGCGGACTCTGTGGGAGTGATTGTTGTGCTGACTTATATTCATAGGTGAATCTTGCTACAACTCCAGTCTCCAAGATGTCCATGGATTTTGCAGAGAATGAACTGGATCTCTTCAGGAAGGCTGTGAGTAGTGGAGTAAGCCCCACTGCCTGGCGGTTGGACTTCTTCTGGGAAACTCCTGTCTCTGGCCTGGACAGAAACACCAGCCGCAAGTGCCCCTGGGAGATGCATCCTTCACAGCTGTGTGGGAAGGCGTGCCAGCCCAAGTCTGAGCCTTGACCAATGAGCAATGGGGCTTCGACCGTGAGCGTCTGCCTGGCTGCCCTGCCCAAGGAGCCTGTCCTAGAGCTGATAGCTTGGCTCCTGGCCTGACCCGTGCTGTGTGTGCGGCCCTGTTAACTAGTGCCACACAGTCACAGTGGAGCCCAGTGTGAGCACCGGGAGGTGTAGACTCTGCCACCCGGCCCCTGCTGGCTGTGAGCTGAATCTCTGGGACCAGGTCTGTCATTTTGAGGCTCTTGGGGTGATCAGCGGCCCAGCTCGAGAACCAGCACAGGGTCTGTGGGGGCCCCTGGGCCACCAGCTCTGCTCCCTGCCCTTGCACCCTGGCTTCCCTTGGTTACTCTTCCCTCATTTCCCTCCTTCGGTGAGTGGGCAAGTGCTCCCTCACATACCGTGAAACTGTCCCCCTAAAGGGCAGCACCTGGATGCAGGCGCCTGGGCTCCAAAGCCTTCTGCCAGTTTAAGAGGTGAATGTGAGTCCTGGGATCTCTTCCAGCTGGAGCTGATCATTGACTCAGATAATGGCTTTGCATCTTCTACAAACATTCTGAATCTGGTTGATCAGCTGAAAGGCAAGAAGATGAAGAAGAAGGAAGCTGAGCAAGTACTGCAGAAATTTGTGCAGAGCAAATGGCTGATTGAGGTACTCTGGGCCCCAGTTGGTTTATGGCGGCCTACTGCACTGTGCTGGTCCCTGTGGTGGCTGTCAGCCAGGCCCCTTCATCCCCTCTGTGGCTGTGGGAGGAGGACCTGGAGCCCTCATTTACTCATATGATCTGTGCAATGGCCTGTGAGGCACAGGGCTGGGAGCTGTACCCACGTTTTCCTGCTCCAGGGTGTCTCATGCCCCAGGCTGGACTGTGAGGCAGGGTGTGCAGTGCTGAAGCCCGGCTTGGTGTCTGACCTGCTGCATCTCAGACCACTGCATCTGGGAAGAAACAGAACACTGGGGGCCTCTTTGGGTCAGGAATGGGAACATTTTGTGCTCCCCCAGTGCGCAGAGCAGGCCTGCGTCCCTGCTGTGGTGTTACTGATATGACACAGTCAGCCTCCTGGCTCATGGACAGCAGCCTATAAGGGCACAGAGGGAATATGGGAAGGACAGCTGGAGAGCAGGCCTGCTGGGGAGCAGCCAGCCTGCTCTGCTTTCTCTGGGAAGACAGTGCTGTTTCTTAGAGACCCAGGCCAAGCTTCATCCCAGGCCAGGACTGTATCTCCAAGCTGCACATATGTGGATGGATGGTCACCCTGGAGTCTGGCCTGGAGGCCTGTGGAAGGAAGGGTGAGATAGGCCTCAGGGAGCGTGAGAGTCCCTGTGGCTCTGCTGGGGGTCCGTGGGCTTCAGCTAGCTGACCTCAGTGGTCTGGTTACACTGGCACCAGGCTGCGGTTTGGTAGACTCGGTAACAGGGAGAGGAGTGTTCTCTGGCCATCTAGGTCCTCACTGACTTCTCCCCTATAGTACACTGTTCACTGGGCCAAGCTCAAGGATAGGTTATGACTTGCGCCTGGCACCTGTAGGTGTTCTGTAAAGGCTTTCTGAGTGGTGACTAGGCAGGTGGATGAGGTGTCAGAAGAAGTACTTGATCATTAGAGGAAGATTTCCTTTGGCGCAACCCTTAGGTGCACAGACAGGTTGGGGCCAGCCAGGAAAAGCCACTCTGGAGTCTTTGGGCCTGAGCTTCATGTCCAGACCCCTGTCCTCCCTGTGCTTTGCTTGGTAACTCAGAGACTGGGGTGACTCTGTGAGAGGTGGACAGGGGTGCCGAGCTGCTGTGGCAGCGCTTGCCTGGCTGTTCTTTGTTGCTCTCTGGGTCCTGAAGAGCTGTAGAGCCCAGGGACAGGGGACCTGTTCTTCCCACTGGACACCAGGCCCTCTGAGGGCTGTGGGCCAGCACCCGGCATGAGGGGCCATGTTTTGGTCTCTCAGAGTCACTGGTGCTGCTGACTGTGGGGTCTCCAGTGGAGCTGGAAAAGGGAGAGAGTGCTTGGGGCAGGCTCCAGTGGGGTAGGCTCCTTTGGCGGGGCTGTGCCTTGGCCAGGCCTGGGCTGTTATCTCTTCCTGCCAGCTGCCATGGCAGCACCTCCTTGCTTCACACCACGGAAGGGGATCAGACATATCAAAAGTGGCTAACAGCCTCACACCCCAACTTGCAAGGTTCCCAGGGACCTGCCCCGTCCTCCTTGGTCTGCTGCTCAGTGACAGGCGGAGGGCAGCCACCCAAGCAGTGGCCCTCCTGGTGCCCTGAGGGTTTCAGGGAGTTTTCATTGTGCCCAGACACAGGGGTAGGAGACCTGGCTTCCTTTGGAGGCAGGCTTTGCCAGCCACACTGTACCTGGGGCCTTTCCCTGTCCTCTTTGACGCCCTCCCCCTTCAGCTGTAGAGTGACGTGGCTGGGTGCCAGTCTCTGTGCCCATAGAGGTCCTGGTGGCATGCTGCTTTGGGACAGGGTGTGGGTGGCAGGCGCTGGAGAGACTGCCTGTCCCAGCCAGGGCCATCATCCTCCCTTAGAGGTCTGTGACAGTATTTGTGGGGCTTCTCTGCAGATGGGCGGGGTCACTTGTGTCAGACACAGCAGGGTCCTGAGAAAACTGAGGGGGCAAGAAATTTTCACATCCATTGCCTTCTAGGTTCTCACCTTGACCCTGCGTGCTCTGCTCTAGGAGGAGGCTCTTTCAGGGGGCATTGTTGACAGAGGTTGGCTGGCACTGGTGAAAGCCCACAGTGGCTGGGAGCATCCAGACCTTGCATCTTCTGGGCTTTGGGCTGTGGGGCTGCAGCGGGGCGGGCCCTGTGCTGGACAGGCCCTGACTGAGAACGGCGCCACATGTTCTGTGCCTGCAGAAGGAAGGGGAGTTCACACTGCACGGCCGGGCCATCCTGGAGATGGAGCAGTACATCCGGGAGACCTACCCCGACTCCGTGAAGGCCTGCAACATCTGCCACGGTCTCCTCATTCAGGTAGGGGTGGCATAGGCACTGCACGGCTTTCTGGAGGCTCACTGGGGCGCATCCTCCAGCCCTGCACCAGCCTCCCCTGGGCTGGCAAGGTGTCATGGACAGTGGGGGCTGCACCCCTTGGGCTCCCTCGGGTCTGGGCCCTGGGCTCTCGCTTGTGTCAGTTTTCTCCAGAAAGGCTCTTAGAAGTGTCCTGAATAACCAGTGATGTCCACCAGGCAGTTTTATGTTGCAAGTCTTTGTGTGTGGATCCGTGGGCCTTGTCTACACTGTGCTCTGCAGAGCTTTGAGCCACTGTGCCGGAGCTGGCTGTTGTGCTTCCTTTAACTTTACTTGCATGGGACATCCCCTCTCCACATGGCCTGTGGCACTCAGGGATTGTGTCCATGGGTCAGGCTCCTAGAGCAGAGCGCGCAGGGTCTGTTAAGCTCATGGTCCCTGTCGCTATTTGTCTCCTGCTGAGCCATGGCTGCCTGTGCCCTGCGGGATCCGTGCACAGGGAGCTTGAGAGGTCCAGGCCGACCTGTAGCTTGAGCTGTTTCTACATGCAGTCACACTACAGAGGGCTTCTGGGCTTGCAGTCCTGCGGACTGAGCAGGAGCCTTTATTTTGAGATAAGGTCTTGTTAAGTTGCCGAGTGTCAGCAACAGGCACTGGCTGAGTAGCTCAAACTTCTGATCCTCCTGCCTTAGCCTCCCAGGCAGCTGGGATCACAGGTGTGCCCCACTGTGCTCACCTTGCATGTCTGGGTCCGGTGATGAGGCCACAGTCTGCTGGCCGTCTCTGGGCTGCCTCCTGAAGGTGTGTGTGAACTCTGTACTGCCACCTTCTTGCAGGGCCAGAGCTGTGAGACCTGTGGCATCAGAATGCACTTGCCCTGCATGGCCAGGTACTTCCAGTCCAGCTCCGACCCACACTGCCCCCACTGTAACGACTTCTGGCCGCACCAGATTCCAGGTTGGGGGCGCCGGGGCTCATGGCGGTGGGTGGCAGGAGGGCCAGAGGGCCTCAGTACATGTCAAGGGACAGGCTCAGTGGCAGGCACAGGCCGTCTCCAGAAGGCCCCGTAAGTCCCACGGGAGGGGCTGCCAAACCTGGGTCTGAAGCTCCCTCAGCTTCCGCTCTGGAAACAGCCGAGGAGGCCTGGCTGTCAGCATAGGAGGTGGCGTGGAGAAGTGCAGGAAACAGGAGAGGACTGAGCCTGGGGTGCAGGTGTGGTGGCAGTGGGCACAGCGGCTGTGTGAGCTGGTGTCCCCCAGCGGCAGCCCCTGGTCACTGCATCTTCCTGCCTGTTCTGTGTGCAGAAGTCTTCGACCCCGACAAGGAGAGGGAGGCTGCCGTCTCCAAGTCCAGCCGAAAGTCTGTGCGGTCCCGGCAGCACTAGCCGGGTCTGTGGGAGGGCGGACTCCACCTTCAAGAGTGCGTGGTGTGGCAAAGGGAATAAAGTCATGTGGAGGGCTGCTGGATGTGAGGGCTGCGTCTGGTTGCTGTCTCACCCTATGTGACTGCAGCCTGGGGCAGTGCTGCCTTGTTAGAGGGTGGTGGCCTCAGCCCTGGCGGGTCACTTGTCCTGCTAGGATTCAGCTGGCCTTTAGTGGACTCAGTGCCACTAGATCCCCATGGCCTGAACCCTTCCTGGCCTAGGGTGTCTAGGCTGCCTGCAGCCTGGCAGAGCCTGCATCAGTCTAGATGCCCCTCCTCTAGCCTCTTCCCTGCACCTTTGGCCACCATGCTTGTGTCCTGCTGTGGTCCCCGTCCTCTCCTCCCAGCCGTCAGCACCCTTTAGCTGATGCCACCTGGCTCAGACATCAGGGTCTTTTAGGAGGGGCTTGACTGGTGCATTATGGACGAACCTGTGGCTCTTGTGCTGCAGCAGAAGCTCTAAAGTCACTGGTCTTGTGGTGCTGGTAACATTGTTGGGCAGTCATGTTCCTGCCCCTGCTTTCCTCTCGCCATGCTCAGGCCCAAGGTGGTTTCTCCAAACCCCAGGTCTCACACACTCCACAGTTAAGAGGAAGAGGGGTCTCCCTCAGATTCCTCTAACCCACCCCAGCAATACCGGCAGAGTCCTTGGGAGGCCACCAGCCCAGTGGGCATATGGCTTTAGCAGGAAAGAGGGAGGAAGGGAGGGAGGGAGGGAGGGAGGTGCTCATGAGGCCAGGCAGTGGTGTTAGAGGGCTGGGTGATCGGGATGCGGACCCTGCCCCAGTGCCCCTTTTCCCCTGCACAGTGCCCCCTTGACCACCTGCCAGCCTTGCTGGTTCCTTGCAGGTGGCTTCCGAGTGATGGGAAGCCCTTGCCCTGGGGCTTCCCCAGCCCTCACCATGCTCACTAGCCAGTGGCAGCATCAGCACTCCCTGGCAAGGACTCACACAGTCCCAGCTGCTTGGGTGGCATCCAAGACCACCCGTGCCCACCATCTCTTCCCCTGCCCTCTGTGGTCATTGGTGCCTGACTCACTGCTCATTCCCTGGTCTCTAGCCATCCTATCTAGGAAGCTTTTATTGCTGCTGTGGACCATGCTCTGCCCCCTCCCCGGCCGGGTCTCCCCTTGGCCCACAGTGCCTGTGGGCGCTGGACCTGGCTCATGCCAGTCCCTTATTCCTGCTTGCACACACCTCTTTCCATTCCACTGTCAACCACCAAAACCCCACTGTCCTTCCTTCTGTCACCTCGTCCCCATTTTGTGGCCTTTGAAGCACACGCCACTCACTGTGCAACTCAAGAGCTTGGGCCCTGCCACGAAGGAGGAGTCTCGTGTGGTGCAACACTGTGTGTCCAGCATAGGCTGTGCCATGGAGCAGCCCCATGCCAGGACAGAGTCAGTGGGCCTTGGCACAAGCAGATACCAGAGTCCACAGCCTTGAGCTCTGAGCCCTGTACCCAGGTCCCTGGCAGCAGTGGCACCTGGCTCACAGGACCAGATCGCTTCCACCTGTCTTGATGTGCCTGTGTTCTAGGTAGCCAGGCCCCCACTGCACGTTAGCTCACGCAGGGAGACAGCTGGTGTTCCCTGCAGCAGTGGCCCCGCTGTCATTTCTGCTGAGCAGGGCGAGGGAGGCCCACAGTCCATCACATCCTGCCCCATCTGTTCCCACTGTGGCCTGGGGGCCAGCTGGCTGATTGCAGCAGCCGTCCCTGTGGCCTCGGGCCCAGCCACAGAGCCTATGGGGACAGTCTCCCCTGGTGAGGAGGCCTGGCTTTGGAGGGAGAGGGAAGGAGAAGCCAGGGTCCTCTGCTGACTACCCCAGCTCTCTCCTGTTGTTCTCGCTTAAACTATTGGGAGCAGGGCTTATCACAGCAGGATGAGTCCCTGCCAGCTGGTGCTCAGCCCAGGCTGCACCTGGCATCCCAGCTGCCCTGCCCTAGCTTGCTGTGCTGTCCCTCTGCCCCGAGGCTAGCCTCCCTGGCCTCCTGGAGACCCCAACCCTGCGCTGCTCTGCTCCCCTCCCGGTGTGGCTGCCTTCTGCTCTCCTCCTGTGGTGTGTCCACCCAGCACACGTCCCTGGGATGTGTGGGTCTGCGTCCTGAGGCTGTGTGCCCCCTGCCGCTGCAGCGTGGCATTGTGTCTCCTTCCCGGTGCCACCTCTGTGCCTGCCCTGCTACAGGCAGCGGGGGAATTTGGTTGAACAAATGACTTTTACAATAAAATTGTACAAATTTCTGTGTGTACTTATATTATTGAATATAATTGAAATTATAGAGCAAAAACTATTAAAGGGAATTAAACACCCACCCTCACGGATGTGATGTGCCCATGTGTGCAGACCTGGGTCACAGAAGATGGAGGATACTATGCATTCCACCTGATGTGATGGAGCCTCCCTCCACTCCCCGTAAAAATGAAAAACAGAAGAGCATTCTGTTCTACTACACTGTCTGGCCACATACAGCGGATTTAGCATCCCAGCTCACACTGCTACAAGAGATTCCAGATCCTAGCGCACAGCCTGGGCCATAGACCAGGGCTGCCGGATGCATGAGTGCAATGCTGAACTCGGGGCCAGCCCGATAGCCCAACAGCAGGAACCGCCAGGCTAATTTAGGAGGTAACTTTAATTTGCATGTCTGAGTATTAGTAGTTGGATTTTTAAAAGAAAACCATATATTACCATCAAGAACTTAAAACTATTAATATTTTGTCATCTGAAGTTTTTAAAAAGGTAATAGAGTTTCTGTAAAGTAATATTTAGGGTTTTCGGCTTTAATTTCTTCTTTAGTGACTGGTTTGCAGTGAATTCCTCTTTGGCTTCTGGCCCCTGGCTGTGTGCCAGTGCCAGGGAACCCAGATTCTTTGGGGGGGGGGAAACTGCTCCCACCGGTAAGTGGACTGCCTGTCCACTCAGGCCAGGAGCCTTAGAGGTCAAACAACAAAACATGCCAGTGCTGCACAGAGCCTAGGCCCCCAGGAACAGGCACTGGAGGAAGTGGGAGGGCGGGGAGGCTCTGGTGCTGCGGTGCATCCAAAGGAGCCCCTGGCTGTGTCTCTGGTCTCGGCACAGCGGGAATCTCCCTCCGGCCAGGGCTGGTGATTAGAAAGTACTGTGGGCCAGCAGCTCTGCTGCTCACAGTGCACATGGCCCGGGATGTCTGATGAGGACGGCGCCGCCCTTGCTTCCAGATGAGACGGGGAAGCTGCAGGGAAGGCTCTGGGCAGAGCAGATGTTAGAGCAGTTCAGTGACAAAGCAGGCTGGACTCCAGTGGATGCACTTGGTGCCCACATGTTCCACCTCTGCCTGTCCACTGGCTTCTGGGAGTCACGCCTCTGGGTGGCCCTGGGTCCTGCTGCCTCGCCCTGACCGCCACGCCACGCAGGCCTGTGTCTGCAGAGAGCACTGGTGAGCGTGGCCCCCCTCCATGCCCACCAGCTAGGACCACCAGAAGCTGACCGAGAAGCTCAGGTCCAGGGCTCGCACATAGTGCCAGTATCTAACAGGGATGAACAGGATCTCTCCTGGAGCCAGGATGCATGACAGGAAAGGGGCCTCGGCAAATCGGGGGAACTTCTCCAGGTCGGGGTTCTCCACATCGACCTGAAGCAAGCAAAAGGCACTGTGGGTCTTGGGGGACAGTGGGGAGGGGAGGAGGGTGCTGCTGCCCAGGCTCCTCTGGCTCACCTGGCTGGTGTTGTGAAGAAGGTGCGTCTGGTGTGGATACAGAGCCTCCGAGTCCTGGGGGGAGTACAGCCGGATGTATTTCTGCCCCATCACCTGGAAGAGAGAGAGCGTTTAGTCCTGGCAGCCCCAGCCCCCCATGCCTTCCTGCAGACCACTCGCGGGCCACCGCAGGACTGAGCCCAGCAGTTGTTCCCCTCTAGATGTTCATCATGACCCCTGCTTTTCTGGTGAGGAAACTGAGGCAGAAAGGTGAAATGAGTTGTTCAAGTTCACAAAGCCGAGATGACAGCCTAGCTCCTGAGACCCAGCCCTCTGTCTCTTGGACGGCTGTCCACCAAGGGTGTCCATGAATCTGGCCTCCCCTCTACCTGCGGACAGGTACTCTTTCGAGGGAGGTTTGCACTCCATGCACTACCACAAGCTCGTACTGCTTGGTACCTGAGGAGCCACTGCTTCCACCTAGGAGGGGCTGGGGATGGTGGGCAGGGGATGGCAGAGCATGGCACTGGCAGCTTGTGGCCCTCCCCAGGGGTCCCAGGGCAGGGACATCCAGAAGGGCCACGGTGGGAAGGGGCTCCGGGCCTGGGCTATGTTCTCTTCCCTTTGTGTCCACACCCCTCTCATGGCTTTCACTTCTGTAAGAGCCTGTATTCCAGGGGGTGGAAGGGCTGGGTCTCGCGGGCCAGGTGGAGGAGGTTGGGGACACCCATCCAGGCATGACTCCCACCTGGGCAAGGAAGTTCTGCTGTGGGTCCTGGTGGAGGGGGGACACGGTCCCTGGGGGGCCAAACCAGGCATTGATGGTGATCTCGTCTTCCTCCCCACTGCCCAGGCAGCAGTAGTCGGGGATGCCGATGTCCTGCTTCAGCTCAGGGATCTGCTGAGGTGGACACCATGGCTGAGTCTTCAGCTGGCAGCTTTGAGTGCCCGACTCCCAGGGACGACCACGTACAGTATGATTAAACATGTAACTAGTAGGTAAGAGTTGTAATGCTACTTTCATATTTGCTTCCATGTGGCATGGACTGACTTTTTTTTTTGAGACAGGGTCTCGCTTTGTAGTTCAGGCTGGCTGGAGCTCACTATGTAGCCCAGGCAAGCCTGGAACTCAGCGATTCTCCTGTCTCTGCCTCCCAAGTACTGGGATTACAGGTGTGAGCCACCATGCCCGGCACTGGACTGACTCATTTTTAAAACCTGGTATGAGTGCTTCATACTTAAAAATAATAAACCAGCTTATCATTTTCTAAAGAATTAAATGTTTTAAAAAAGTCATATCAAATCAAATAAAAAAAGGAAAATTGAATTTGATATTTAGCAGATCTCCAAAGGGAAAGATCTCCCAAAATTTATCACAGAAACCACAACAGTAAGTAAATGAACAACAAAGACCAACAAACTAGGGAATGTACTAAATGAGTCCTGGTGAGTGGGGAGGATCATGCAGGGCCCACACAGTTGGGTGCATAACTCTCAAGCCATGAAGTTTGTGAGCAGGCCCAGCCCAAGACCAGAGGGAAGCAGCCGGGAAGAGATCGGGGTCCTGAACAGACAGGCTGGACTGAGCCAAGCTCTCCTTGGCGCCAGGTGCGGGGGGCTGCTGGGCCCCAGTGGGGACCCTGCTGAGAGCAGCGTGGCCCTAAGCATAGGTGACGGTGACAAGCACTCCATCTGAGCATCTGGCTGTGCTCCCCACATGGAGGCAGTGTTGTGAGGCTCATGGGCTCATTCCCCTAGCCACACGTGGGAGCCACAGGGATGGCCACGAGTGACAAGATACTCTGCTTCCTCCCATCTTGGCAGCAGGGCCACTGCCACCTCTGCGTACAGTATGAGTCCTGCATCCCACTCCCCCACCCCAGGGAGGCGTGGTGTGTTCTTCCTCAGGCTCAGCCTGCCACCCGGGAGTCCAGGTGTCCCAGCCCAGCCCCTGGATGGACCTGATGGTATTTTCCAAGGCTGAGAGGAATGAGAACAGCGCGGCCAGGGGCCTCCAGTGTTTCTGAAGAGGAATTTTCCTCCTCCCCACTGCTATACTTCCAGTAGCTGCTGGTCTGTAAACCACGGGGCTACTTGGGAAGGCTAGAGTTCTTTCTGCAGGGAGTGTGGCCTGGATGCTGTGGACCGTCTCATGTGGCCAGCGTGGGCTGGACAGGACTGCTCTGTCCACTGCTTGAGCAACATTCAAGTTCATGGTCCACAGAGCTGCAGGGAGCTCTGTTTCCTGTCATGGCCCCCTACTGCTTCTAGCTCAGATGGCACCAGACCTGGCCCTACTGAGCAGAGAACTCTGATTGGTTCCTGATGACATCATCAGGATTTCTGAAAGGTGACTGGCTGATGAGATCCCATCAGAATCTGACCAAGGATTGAGAGACTCGGAGAATAAATGCTCCCATGATCAAGTAGTAGTTGAAGACAGGCCTAAAATGGTAACCAAAAGCTTCATAACAGGGTCTCTGGGAGGAAAGCCAGCAGGAGGCTGCTGGGCAAGAATTTGGTGGGAGCCACTAGCTTCCTGTAGGCAGAGGTCCCGAAAATGTCTGCTGTGCTTAAGAATCCAGGATTCAGGCTGCCTGGGTGAGAGGGAGTGGCCCCCTTCTCCTCTCCCTACCCTCTAAACACCCCTCCTGGCTGGCCACTGCCACCACACTCCATCTGCACCTCTGTGTGGGGCTTGCCCCAGGGCTGTCCTCCCTGTCCACCTCAGCCTCCCTCAGTCAGCAGATGAGTTTGGGGTCCCCCTAGCCCAGGCCAGGTGAAGGGAGATGGTCACAAACACACCGACACCAGGGATGTGGGAAGGACACTGCCTGGACTGCCCAGCCTCGCCCTTCTGGGTCAGCCCAGAGCCTGTGCCTCCCCTGGTTCTCAGTTCTGACCACCCAGATTTCTGACTTAGGTCCTCACCCTGGTCTGCCAGGGGCCTCATCTCCGATGCAAACCTGAGCCCCCCCCCCCCCCCAGCCCAGGATCTCTGGACTCTGCACACTGAGCTGCTCAGGCCTCATGCCCTGGTGCCCCTGGCAAGAAGGGATGGTGCCATCCCCAGAAGTGTGTCCCTGCTTCCTTCCTGGAGGGGCAAGATGGGGTGGAGGAGAGCGGTCTCAGACTCACCTGGTCAAAGAGCTGGTGCTGAGCCAGGTACCCGATGTCCTCCGCCTGCCCCAGAGGAGGAAACCAGAGGGACAGAAAGTGTGGTTAGTGTACAGACCCCCATTCCAGTCCCACAGCCACCCATCTTACTGGGCCTTCCTCCACCCAGCCTCTCCCTGGCTGGTGCCTGGGCAAATCACCCAGGGCTGTTCCTTCAAGGGACAAACACAGGGGCTTTGCATCCATGTATCCCACTGCAAAAAAATTTTTCACAAGTCTGGGGAAATATATGTATAGTGAAGTTAACCCTGGGCCCCTCGTATAAGTGCAGGTTGGTGGCACTAAGCACATTTGCACTGCTGTGCAGTGCACAGAGTGCTCTTGGCCTTGCCCAAACGACATTGCCTGCCAAACAGCAGCTGTCTGCAGCCCCTTCCAGGCCCTGGCAGGTGCTGGTCTTTAAAAGATGAAGGTGGTGTTTTATATAGAGGTATGTATTTACCTTGACATTTCCTTATCCTCTCTCCTGGTGCTGCGGGAAAGAACCCAGGGCTTTACGTGTACTTGCTGTGTGTTCCACCAAGTGATGCCTGGACCAGAAAGCGGCCCCCTCCTCTGGCATACGTGTGCATCTCATGCACACCCAGTGCCCGCTCCCAAGGCTGTGTGATGGCTCATGAACGAGACATACTGCTTGGCTACTCCCTGCATGTGGATTTTACTGTACTTCCACCACTAACTACACGAGAGTCTCGTATTTTCGGGGTGTGGGCTTCCAGGAGTAGAGGCATACAGTGAATGTGCTGACGTGCACTTCCTGATGGCCAGCCTTGGGGAGCTCTTGCCAGCCAGGAACTTGCACGCTTATCTGCCCACCTCCCTGCGCTGGTGTCACCCTCTGGTGATGATTTCTGCCTGGCTGACAGATGAGGGGTTGGTGGGCTCCCCAGTGCTCCCAGAGCTCTCTATGTATCTACTGGGTGTCTGTGATACACAGTAATTACATTTGTTTTGAGGAATATATATGTAATATATATATATAAATAATATATATTTATATAGAAATATATATATATATATTTCTTCATTATTGTTTAACTCTTTAGCCACTCCACATATTTTCTTCCTCTTCTCGAAAAAGTTTGCCTCTGGTTCCTACCATCTCTCGTTTATTCTACTTTTGTGTTGTTTCTAGTTTTTGAGACAGGGTCTCGCTATGTGGTTCAGGCTGGGCTTGAACTTGCTGCTGTACTCCTGCCTCAGCCAAGCTGAGCCACCTCCATATCCAGCCTTCTTTACTCTTCAACTAATTTAAATTTTTGGTTTCTCATGTAAGAGAAACTATGTAACATTTACCTACCTGTGTCTGGCTTATTTCACTTGGCCTTACAGTCTCACATTCTAATTTCCTGGAGATGGAATGTTTTTATTCTTTATGACTAAGTAATATTTCACATTTTCTTTGTACATGTGTTTGCTGATGGGCATCTAAGCTGTTTATAGAGTTGGCTGGTGTGCACTGTGCTGCTGTAAACATCAGTATGGCATGGTGTTTTTAATTGGGAATCTCTAGAGGAGGTATGGCTGGGTGGAATGCAATTTGCATTTTTTTTTCTTGAGACGGGGTCTCAATGTGTAGTTCAGGTTGGCCTTGAACTAACTGTGTAGTCTGTGCTGTCCTCACACTTGAGGCAATCCTCCTGCTTCAGCCTCCCAAGGCCTGGGATTGCAGACATGCACCACCATGCCTGGCTCTCCACTGTGAGGACTGAGGAGTCTTCATACTGTCTTTGGAAGTGGTCGCACTAGTTTACATCCCACCAGCAACTTCGGTTCAAGGTGTGTGAGCAGCTCTGTGAGGATGGCTGAGTCCCCGGGGCTTGGAGGGAGGCAGAGCACCTGTCACCCACTGCGGCCGGGGCAGAGATGCCCTGCCTGACAGCTCTGAGGTTAGGCCAACCCAGAGCCCAGGCCCTCTCTGGATCTGGGGTGTCTCTATAGTCTCTTCTTTCAGAAACACTGCTGAGGCCATGAGCTGAGCACAGGCAGCCAGCCCTGAGGCCAAGTCCACCTCCTAGGCAGGACAGTTAGGGACATTTACTGAGGATGGCACATAAGGCACCAGCAGTCTCCGACTGACCAAGCCTACAAAATGCCAACATCCAGAAGCCAGGGCTCTGAGTATGCTGAGGAAGGAAGCAGCCGAGGGCATCCAGCCAGCAGGGAAGGCCAGGTGTGGCCTGCACAGCCTGGCTTCCTGCTCGAGGGACCAGGCTCCTTCCCAGCAGGTGTGATGGCAAAGCTCTACTCAGCCACGATGCTTGTTCAGGCGCAGAGGATGGAGGCTGGGCAGCTGAGGGGCACAGGGAATGGCCCAGAGCTGGGCTGGGGGACATGTGTGGTGGGTGGAGGTGGGTAAAGAGGAGGCTACAGCCGGCAGAAGCTGCCATAGAGGCCTCAGAGTCCCTGAGACACACAGAGCTGGTGAACACTGGCGGGCAGAAAGCTAGGGTGGGGAGGGAGTGAATGACGGCCAGTGAGCACGGGGCATCTCCAGGGTGAGGCCGGTGCCAGGGAAGTGGTAACCATGCCAGTTGCACGATCTGAAGGATATGCCCAAGCCACTAAATTGTCCCCCCCAAAAAGGGACTGGAAGTGCAGCCTGGTACCCAGTTGGCAGCCTGTGGTCCAGGTCCCTGGACCTGGACCTGACCTTGGCTGACCCTGCACTGCTGCAAGCTACGCAGCCCACAAAGGGGAAGGAGCCCAGCCACATACCTCGCTTGTGATGTACTGGCTGATGAACTCACTGACGGTCATGAGGGTCTGCGACCAGTCCTCATCTGTGTACCTGGAGCCGACCTCCACAGGGACTGTGCGGCAGCCAGCTGTCTCCCGGATGTAGTCCACACTACAAGGAACCCACCACAGCATCTACTTGCAAGCCACAGGCCACGCAGGCTGCTGTTATCCTTGCAGGACCGATGGGAAAACCCAGGCGCAGGGACCAGAACACACAGAAAGCACTCAGTGCAGTGGAGTGTGTGGGGGCCTGCAGTTCGTGAGACAGTACCGGGTTCAGTCTCTCTCTCTCTCTCTCTCTCTCTCTCTCTCTCTCTCTCTCTCTCTCTCTCTCTCTCTCTCTCACACACACACACACAGAGACACGGCAGTACGCATACCCTCTTGCACACAGGAAGATGCCTCCTGAGTACTCAGAATAGCTGACACCATGCAAACGCCGTATGAGGAGCTGGTCTGCATGGTGGAGCCCCAGCTTCCCCGGGTGTGTGTGTGGCCTGCACCTCCTCATTGTCAAAGGCAGTGCCTAAGCCCTTATCACACTTTGGTTTAACCCTGAGGTGGTCAGCCCAGGACTGCGGCAGTGTGACTGTGGGCAGCAGGAGGAAGGCTCCAGAAGGTGGGTTCTGGGGTGCTAGGTGGGGAGAGAGGCCTCGTGGCCCCATGGAAAGCACTCACCTCCACTTCTTCATGCATGGCCAGTGGTCAGCCACGCCTTCCAAGACCACAGGCCTCCCTGGGACCAGATAGTGCTGCTGAAAGTGCTGGAGGGAGGGACGGTAGAGTCGCGGGACAGCACTTTCCAACTGCACATCTGGAGCAGACACATGTTCTGGCCTCACTTTCTGTTTAAAATTGAAACAAAACAGTGACTCAGAAATTCAGAATTTATCATGGCTGGTAGGACAGCTCAGGTGTCATTAGTAACACAGCACTCATTACATTTACTGTTTTCTCCCGAGATCAGGGTCCTCATTTCTTTCCATCTTATGAGTAATTTTTTGTTCACTTAGAAGAATAACATTGCTGTCGTGGAAACTGCACCCCAGGAGACTCAGTGTCCCAGAGTCCACCATCACACAGTGTTCTTGGTCAGGGATCTCCTCTCTTGTTGCTCAGACCTGCTTGCACCCCAGCCCCTTCTATAAGGCAGTTTCCGCCTTGTCATCGGTCCTTGTGGTTTCTTAGGGTGCCCGTATCAGGCTCTAGTGAACACCTTCCAGCAGGCAGCTGGAGCAGATGCTACTGCACTGAGCCTCAGGGACAACACCACACACAGCGCCTGGGCGGGCTGGCAGGGTCCCCTCCCTCTCCTTCACTGCCATAGTCTCCTGAGGCAGCCGTGACTGGCACATACTCCCTGCAGAGGCTCCGTGCCCAGCCTTCCCAAGAGGAAAGGAGCACACAGCCTCGGTGGTATGTGAGCGAGAGGTGACACTGCCTGGTTCACTAGCCACCGTGGAGCTCAGCAGCAGTGCCTTGGACGCTGAGGGCCCTGGCAGAGTTACAGTGAGGATGGGGCACCTGCCCTGGGGCGTCCCCTCTTTGGGGGTGGACACCACGCCATGACCACTGTGAGCGCAAGGCCTTTGCACTCTCACTTGGGACACACTTGGAGAGGGAACAGGCTACAACCCTGGGCTGAGGGGGTCAGGATACTTGCCTCGAGACTCACACAGCTGTCTACCCTGCCAGCAAGCACCTTGCACACTGTGGTCCACCCACACTCCTAGCTGCTAATGGCCTTCCCACTATTTTTGCTAACTGCTTCTCTCTGCCTCCTATTTTTAGGTGCAGTGGGATGTTTCCTAGCATGTTTTTCAATAGGTCTGTCTCCAACAGCCATCTGCTCGAGGTCCTGCTCCTTCACCCCAAGGTCCCGCTCCTTCTCTTCCTGACCCACCTGCTCTCTGAAGGACAGAACTAGTCTCTCTCCATCTCTTCCCCACTCTGCGGTTTCCTTTGTGACATGAGTATGTGTTTTCTGACTTCCATCTGCATTTTTTTATATAGAAATAATTCTCACTGAAGAGAGAACTGTTTGATCACTGGAGAGCACCAAGTTTGTCAGACATACTCCACAACTCCAGGTGAGGATCCAGCATGGTCTTAGTCTTTTCCTTCTGGGGACCTAACTACCATGTTACAGGCCAGGAAACCACGGGCCAGGCAGGAACTGACTTGCCAAGAGGGGCCCGTGTTCACCCAGGGCTCTGGAGCCTGCTGAGTTTATGGTGCTCAGGGCCTAGAGGGGACTTCCGGGCACAGACCTGTTATGTCTTCTACCTAACTCTCATGGTGGGGCTGGACCATGGGATTAGCTCTCTGATTGGTTTAGCACGTTTCTGGGTGTGGATGATGGATTTACTGAAGAGAAGCTCTTAGCCGGTGCGGGTGGCACCAACCAATAAGCTCGCAGCCTGAGAGGGACAGAAAGGGAAAGAATTGTGCTGCCTCTGCCTGCTGTGTGAATGAGCCCAATATAGACTGAGACCTCTACAGACCGTGAGCATAAATAATCTGTCCTCTGTTAATTTATGAGTGTCGAGTGTTTCATCCCAGGAAGGAGAAAACAACCAGACATCACCTGAACACCAGGCAATTCTGCACAAACTGCACAGGGCATGTCAGATCAACCCTCGCCTGTGCTCCACACATACCATAGGGGGGCAGTGGAGCTGGGTGAGCTGGCAGAGGGGGCTGATGCTGCCTCACAGCCCCTGGACCTGCTTCACTCTCACCACAAAGCTCTCACCCTCCTGTTCCTACAACACCTCTACTTTGGTGAAAACTGGGGAGAAAAAGATTTCTTTTGGTGACACAGACCCAGGTTCTCCATTTCCCAGCCTAATGGGGGCTGTGCACCATGAGGCCTGGCCCCAGGGTAGAGGTGTGTGACAGTCCCAGGAGCGTGGGCTGTGGGACCTCAGTGTGGGCAGCGACGCTCCCCCAGGTACCTTCGAGCCGGGAAGCTCCTGACTAGGACCGCAGTCAGGCCTCTTTCTGGACCCCAGGTGCTGCTGGAGGACGGCCACAACCCTGAGGAGGACGTCCCCGAGGATGGCTGCACCCATCAGCAGGCCCATGTCACACACTCGCAGAGCTGTGGCCACGGCGGTGGCCTCCCGGGGAGGCTGGCACAGGCACAGGGTCTTGAGGAGACAGCTGAAGGCGTACACCTGCCGCCAGGCCTTGTCCACATCCTGCCATGGCCCAGTGTTGAGCTTCTCCCAGGCATAGTCCAGGATGGCCTCGCTGCCCCGCAGACACTCGCCCCGCCGGCCGCTGTGGAACAGCTCCGTTGTCTGCTGCAGCAGCAGTGCCACGCTTCTGTCTACTCTCTCGCTGAGGTCCAGCTTCAGGTCCTCCTTTGTGGGCGGCAGGAGTGCCATGATGGCCTCCCAGAGGGCATCTCCCTGCCCCTTGGGACCCTCTGCCATATGGCCCAGTCCAGCTCAGCCAGATCAGCACCTGAGAGGGATGAGATGAGAGTAAGGACCACTGCCATGGCCTGCAGCCACCTGCAGGGCCCTCTGGTCAGCTCTGCTGGGCACAGGGCCCTGGGTGCACCCTGTGTTCTCAGGGCCCGGCACTCCATGAGCTCTGCACAGGGATCTGCTTGGAGCACAGTGTGAACTGTCCTTGTCTGGAACATCTCCAGGACCACCCTCCCCCGCTGGTGTCTGCAAGTGTTTCACTCTGCAGTGTTCATCCTAATAGCAGTGACATCTGCCTCAGGGTGGAGGTGGCCTGTCTCCCAAAGGTTCACATGCTGGAAGCTTGGTTCTGAAGGTGATGCTGAGAAATGGTGGGACCGTTCAGATGGGGGCCTGGCAGGAAGTCGCAGGCCACTGGTGGCGTCTCTTTGTGAAGGGGCTAAGGCCATGCTGTGGCAGCAGGCAGTTGCCATAAAAGCAGTTTATAAAGTGGGGCTGCCCACGTCTGTGCTCCTTGGTGGCACCTACTGTCCCTGCCACGTCTCTAGCATGGTGAGGTACACCTGAGGCCCTCACCACATGCTAGCACCATGCTGTCTGGATTCTGCAGCCACCAGGACTGGGAGACAATTAGCCTCTTCTCTTCAGCAACATGAAACAGTAAGACACAGAGCTCATCGTGCTTTCTGCAGAAAATGCTTTATGCTGGGAGTTGGTAAAGACCCAGCTCTGAGATACTTCAGGCTTTACAGATCGCACAGTCTACCACTACTCCATCACTTCAGCATGACAGGGGCCATACACCATACAAGAACCAATGAGCATGCTGTGTTCTAATAAAACTTTATTCATCAGAACAGATGGCGGGCCAGATGTAATTTGCCAATGCTTGCTCTGACCTTACAAAATTCTCTTATCGTCTTCTAAGCACACAGGCTATTTCCTGGGCTCACCTGAACTCGTTGACACCACATAGAGCACTAGTTAATGTGAAAGCAGTATGTTCACCACTGCTGGGCCTGGCTCATCAACCTTCTCAGCATCCACCACACCTGATCTACTGGCCACAACTGAAGGATTGAGCCTCTCACAGACAAGACAGCCACATGATGGCTAGAAACTGCCAGCCAGGAAAAGAAGCTGGGCAGCCACCCAACCAGGGTAAATGTGTTTAGCCACCAATGTGTTGATGCCCATCATAAGCCATCCTGTCCCACTTCAGCAGCTTCTGTTTCTTTCTGTCCTTTCTCATACTCGCTCCTTATGGGTGTCCAGATCCCAGTCCCTAGAAGCTGTGCATATGTCACCTGACATGACAGAAGGACCTCAAGATGGGAAGATTATTCTGTATTCACCAGATAGTCCCAAGCCAACACTCGAGCCTTTAAAAGAACTGTTCCAGCTCACGTTGGACTGGAGGAGGCATGTGATTTCATAGAAAGGTCAGAGCTATATACCACTGCGGGTCTGAAGACAGGAGGGGGACACAGGCTGAGAGGAGTGCAATTTACAGAAGCTGAGAAAAATCAAAGAAATGGATTCTCCCCTCAGGCCTCCAAAAAGGAACACAGCCCCGCTGAGTCCTGGATTTTAGCCCAGTGAGACTCACATTAAACTTGTACCTGCAGATCTGTAAGGTAAAATCTGTGGCTCAGCCCTCAGGCTTGTGGTGACATGTTACAGCAGCAGCAGAAAGAGAACAGGCCTTTTCCTCACCAGCGGCAGAGGTACAGGGGATGGGACCCTGCTTTTGTGACCAGGTTACACAGGACCATGCCTGACGCCTCGCTGGGAGATTATGCTGTACACTGGCTGGACATGGTGCTGACACTCAGCATGCAGGAGGCCACACAGCAGAGACCTGAGTGAGCCTCGAGCCCTGGCATGTTTATGCTGTTATGTAACATGAGGTCGAACCACTCTCCCCACATCACATCACAGAAGTGTGGTCAGTGTAACTGAATGCCAGCTGGGATAATTTATGAAGACTGGAGCTTCAGCTGGTGGCTCTGGAGGCTGGGAGGGTAAAACCATGGCAGGGAGGGGATTTCCTGCTGGTGGGCACACTGGAAGTCCCAAGTAGGTATAAGGCATCAGGTGGCGAGAGGCTCACAAGACAGCCAAACTGGCTTTTTTAATGGAGTCACCCTGGGGGTAACTCCCTCTGTGATCTGTTAATCTAGTCATCCACGAGCCATGAGTATCCATGGGAGCAGAGCTCAAGGAGCTGAGTGCTTCCCAGAGCGCCTACCTGGTAGCACTGCTGTGCGGGGGACCAGGTTTCCTTTCTGGCTCCTCCTGACTCTGCTTCCTGGACACCATCCCATGAGCAGCCTGCTCTGCCTTCCCATGTGGTGCCACTTTTGCCCTGGGGCCAGGAGACTGGACTGAAGCCTCCACAAGCTGTGAGCCAAAATAAACCTCTCCCCTTAAGTTGTGGGTGTTGGGGATGTTCTCCAACAACAAAGGAAGTGTCTTAAGACAAAAGGTTAAGTGAACAATCTAACAAAGTGGCCTAATAAACCTCTCCTCCTTCAGCTGTATCAAGTACTTTGTTCCAACCAACATAGAAGAGTCTAAGACAAGAGGTTAAGGAGGCCATCTGTTTTGCACTACAGTGTGGCAGTGTCTATGTACAACCCTTTGGCTTGAGTGGTGAGGTTGCATGAGGTTTTTGGACCTGGTATCTGTGGGCATTGCTCAGTCCTGGGCTCACACTGAGAATTCTTCCCAGTTTGCTCAGATGAGTGTGAGAATCAGACAGCCCTGTGGTCTGGCCCCCACCTGCCAGGATGGTTCCTATTTCCAGCCTCCTAGAAGGCTCATGAATGTTGTATTGGCCTTGAAAACAGCCTTCTCAGATGGTTTCACAGTCCAATCTCCCAGTTTGGTTTTATCCACCAGCCTGAACAAGACAGAGGTGGGACTCTGGCCTCCCCCAGGTGGCCCAGCGTTCACCTCGTGTCTTATGTGAATCTTCTAGAGCAATACGGAGAATTTTCATTGTGAGCATCCAAAGACTTCACAGACCTCATATCCTGGTTGCTCATAAAGACCCAGTCAGAATGCCACCTGTTTTACTCTGAAAATGGCTTCCACTAGTGCCTATGACCAGGTTTGGAAAAGGATCATTAGAGGCACTGTAAATGGTATCTGGAAGCTTTCAAATGGGCTATAGTTTCCTGGGCTTTGGATATGGACTTGGCATACTGGCATCCCAGGGTGACCTCATAGGGTCATCTTAGGGTCTACAAAGCCAGCCTCCCAAGGTGGCCCCACATTTTGTTTGGTCCTCAGAAACTGGCCTCCTGTGTGGTCTGTGCACTTCCTGCAAACTGAGGACTTTGTGTTGGAGGCCATGGAAAACAGCATTCTGGGAAAGGGAACCTCAGCTGGCCAAACAAAATGGCCTCCTCCTGGCCACATGAAATAGCCTTAGTAATTTTTTGAAATGATTTCTTCAATGAATGCCCAACACAGCAAATGGGAACCTCAGGCCAGGAGTACAAGTTCAGTTTCAAAATGGCTTTCAAATTGCCTCTGTGGCTACATGAACAGGCCTCCTGATGAGCCTCAAACATGAAGCCCCTATGGGATCTTGTGCTGATGGCAGGAAGTAACTTCTGGTAGAGAAAAGGCAGGCTTGTCTGGCCAGTCCTACGGCCTACCCCACATTCCCAGAACCTTCACAAAATGGCCTTTTAAACAGCTGCCATCTCAAGTACTTTGGATACACAAAACATACTTGCAAAGTGTGCTGCGACCTGTTTTAAAAATTCTGAGTCCTTATAACACAGGGCTCACCTGAAAGGCAGGTAAAATGGGATTTTGCCTTAAGTTTTATAACTCAATCATCAGATTTTTTTTCTTTTTAAATAATAAAGAAATGACAAGACGTGTTCTATTTGCTGTGTCTATCATCTCTCCAGCAAGTGGCCTCATGGGGCTCCTGTCAGCAGTGAGAGTGCCTTGGAGAATAAGCATCATGGACTGGCTGTGGGAACATTTCCTTGTTGGCTCTATGAACAGTCTTCAGAGAGTTGGCCTTATGTGGGCTGGAAGCAGCAGCCTTACCACAGCCAGCTATTTACTTGGTTGGTCCTCCAGCCAAGATCAGGTAAAACAGCCTCCCAAATGGCATCCTGTCCAGACTTTACCTAACGTGCCCACCTCCTGGCTTGATCAAATGGTTACTTGACATTGAATTGGGCCGTTTTCCAGAGGGAGGGATCAGTGTGAGCAGCTGGGGGTCTGGCTTTGTTGACTGGCTTCCTGGAACTCCTCACTGAATTGAGTTTTGTACAAGGCTGTATGAACCCGTCTTCTGGAGGACAGTCAAGATGGGGAAAGTACTGCTTTAGAACACACCAGACACTGCCCTTTAGGTAGGTGTCCCAGAGCTCCACATGACGGAGTTTACTGCAAGGTGTATATATACATGGTCAGATACAGGCGGACTAACTATATAATTTATCATTTAAACCAGGATACTATTAATATAAATGCTCCAACAAATAAAAACCTGGGGTTACTCTAGGCAAAATGAAATCTACAGTCACCCCAGAAGAGGCCACAAGAGAAAGCCTAAATGGGCCTCTACTCTAAATTTGTAAGGTAATCTCCCAGAATTTGGTGAGCACTGGCATTAAAAGATCTCTTTTTTTCCTTTTGAAGGGGCAGGAGTGGAAGGAGCCTGTGTGGGCCTGTGTCCTTGCTTTGCAAACTGGCCTTTAGGTGTCACACAGATAGGTCTTGTGACATAGGACAACTGTCAGGGAAAGGCCAGCTATGAGTTGTGTAAGACTCTTCTCAGCACAGTAAGTAACTCAGCTTCCCTAAAATTTCCTTATGTAAGAAGATGTGTTTATTGGTGTACAAAATGATCTGCTTCAAATGATGACATCTGAGTGGTTTTGTCTTGGCTTTGTGAATCAGTCTGAGAGCTTCTTGGGGGTGGTATTAATCACAAAGGAGTTACCTAACAAAACAGCCCAAACAGCCCAGGTCCTGACTTCCTACATTCACCATTGAGGGCCCGCTGTGCAGCCTAGGTTTTAGTTTGCCGTTAGAACCTAGCCCAAATGGGCTCCTGGTGGCTCTAAGATTCAGCCTTCTGGGAAGCTCTTGTATAGTCACCACCTTACTGTAAAAAAAATCAGCACTTTTAGGCATCTGTACTGTATTTAAGCAGGCTGGTGACAGGGCTTCTGGAGAACCCACCATGGTCTCAAGTCGGCCACACAGTACGGCCATCGACAGCAAGCTGGTCACAGAAGACCTTCCAGGACACCTCAATCTCTACCTGGCCTTCAGGGAGCAGTCTGGGCACACAGCCGAGTACTGTCTTCAGTTTCACGCAGGTGGGATTCCACATACACGAGGGCTCTGTAATTCTTCATCGAGGGCTGGACAAGGAGGTACTTGGCGCGGCTCCAACATCTGGCCACCGCCTGGTACCTACTTTTGGGCATGGTGGCTCCTGAGTGTGGCAAAGGACACCAGCGCTCAGAGTGACTTCCTATAGGATGACAAGTACCTTGTCTAGGGGCGAAGGAGCCCGAGACCTGGCCAGGTGCGCGCAAACCCACACCAATTCCGTCCCACCTCTCCATTCCCTCCTCAGCGTCTTCCCAGGGCTGTACTGGTGCTAGCTCGTATGCGAGGCCCGATGGAACAGTCGTTTCCAATGGGCAACAAACACTGCTTGGCACCGGACTCAGCGACCGGAGACACACTTTTAAATAGAGAAGGCACAAGTGCACGTTCCTCGGCGATAAACCAGAACTGCGCAGGTGCAAGCGCACGCGCAAGGCGGCGGCGACGGAACGCGCGCAACGCACGCCGGGAGTTTCCTTAATCCCACAAAACAGAAGACCGGAGGACGACAACGGAAACGGCGTTCCAGCGTGCAGCGGCGGTATTTCCAAGGTGCATGTGCAAAGCCGTCCTTTACCACACATTTTTAGCGCGACAGCTGTACGGTAGCTCTCCCGGCCCAACCACTGTCTTTATAAGGAACCAGAGCGGCCTGTGTTTTCAGGTAGCTCAAACTAACCTTTAGCGTTTGGACGGGGACAGGTTGAGCCGCGCCTGGCGACAAGTTGTTCCGCTTGATTTCAGCACGGCGGCTTTCCCAGCTTCAGCTCGCAGTCGGAGTATCGGTCGCTCGCAGCTCGTCTGGTCACGACTGGATACCTAGGGGAGCGCCGAGCGACCGATATCTTGGCTCCTCCCCTCCGTGTGCTGGGGCTACAAGGCTTTTCCTTTTGGGTCTTGGTCGGTTGAGAAAAAGAAGTTAGTACGGAATAAGTCCACACCTTTCATCCTATCTAGTTCCTGCACCTATGTAGGATTGTGGTTCCCTTTATTTTACAAAGAAGTGAGCAGGCTGAGTGAAATAAAGTGGCCTCGTACTCGTGGAAAATCACCGATAAGAATTTGAACCCACTCGCGCTGCGTCCGTGGCGGATTCCAGGGGAAAGGTCCTGGGTTTCAGGGCGCAGCTGCCGGCAGGTGGTCAGGGACGCACCACCTCCTCCATTTGATGTGGGGAGGTACGGCAGTCAGCGAATTTGGTTTTTGAGCCTGAGCTCCTGTATATTCACTCAGGTTCAGGGATTTGGAGCATGGCACGGAGGGAGTGCAAAGCACAGCTCTCTGGAGCCTGAGAGAAGGGAAGGAGTTTCATTTACTGGTCACCAGGGATGTGTCAGCATTGTCTGGCACTTACAGTTTTCAGTCTTGGTCCTTTTACTTACCTGTGGGAAGATTATTGTGTCTTATTTAGGGATGAGGAAACAGGGGCTTGCCCAAGTGCAAAACAGATCAGTGTATTCTGGGTACTGAGGTAGCACCCCTTCCTTACAAAAGGCACTTTAAAATATATTTAAAACCCACTGAGGATGTAGCTCAAGATAAAGGCTCTGGGTTCAATACCCAGGACGGTGTGTTTGTGTGTACTCGCAAAATCATAGCTAGTTGATAACATAGTTGTTAGTATTTAGATGCTAGCTGGCCCCATGAACAAAGAGACAAAAGTAACATGCTTTGCCAGTTATGGTTAAGAAGCAAAGACTTACTGTCATTCATTAAGTCTCATGTCTAAAGCGGGCTGACATACAGTGACACGGATTGCACATTACACACATTCCCTCTTGTATCTGACCACCTGGTCATCTATTCCCAAAGCAAAGCATATAACATCAGCAAGGGGATCATTTTTTAAAAATTTTTTATCTTTATTGGTACATTGTATATACATGGCATGATCATACTCAATATTGGGAATTTGTACCAGTATATGATGCAATTTAATTTTCATTTTTTCCTGTTCCCCTACCCACCCCATGACACCCCACCCCCTAAATAGATGTTTTGTTTCCCTTTTTTTTTTTTTATTACCATCACATTTTTTCTTTACCCATCATTACTCACACCTCCACCACATTTCCCTTTGAATAGTTTCCATTTCTCAATGTCCATCCAGGGATCATTCTTTAAAGACCCTCATCCTGGGGCAGACTTGATTTAGATTCTTAAAGGTATTAGGACCCCGAGGGAACACTGACAACCTGAAAGGAGCAAGGAAGACATTTTTTTTTTTTTTTTTTTTTTGCTTTTTGGAGACAGGGTCTCGCTTTGTAGTTCAGGCTGACCCTGAGCTCACTATGGTGCCCAGGCAAGCCGCTGCGAACTCAGCAATCCTCCTGTCTCTGCCTCCCGAGTGCTGGGATGACAGGTGTGAGCTACCACGCCCGGCATTGTGGTATGCGGTGTTGATTGTTGGTGGGAGTGTCTCCACCCCCAGCATTATATGTGGTTACCGGGGATCGAACTCAGGTCCTTGAGCTTGCGAGGCAGGCGCTGGAACCACTGAGCTAACCCTCCGGCCCCAAGGAAGACATTTTTGAGATATCCATGTCCATAGTGACTCCTAAGAGAAATGCCCCAGAGCATATAGATCATGTAAATGAAAGTATGATAATCATAGTTCCCTGAGCCCCAAGAATATTGTTGTGTGCATAAAAATGTTCCCAAACTCACATATAAGACATGTCTCTGTGACCTTGCCTTCCTTCTCACTTGAAGGCTTAACTGTGTCTGAACTTTTTTTTTGAGACAGGGTTTTGCTGTAGTTCAGGCTGGCCCTGAGCTCATTATGTGGCCCAGGCAAGCCTCGAACTCACAGCAATCCTCCTACCTCTGCCTCCTGAGTGCTGTGATTACAGGCCTGAGCCACCACGCCTGGCACTGTGGTATGTGGTATTGATTGCTGGTGGACATGAGTCACCACACCTGGCATTGCTGTATGTGGTTACCAGGGATTGAATTTGGGACCTTGTGCTTGCTAGGCAGGTGCTGGAACCACTGGGCTAAATCCCCAGTTTAATTGTATCTTCTTTACAGTATGTTCTACCTATACTTCTGCTTGTTGCCAGCTGTCTTGGAAGTTTTTCATTAAAGGCATTAAAGAACCCAGGACTAAGGTGGGAAGGACTGGTTCTTTGTTGGAATCCAGCTTTCTGATGGTAATAATGATCATTCCCCATGAAGGAGAGAGGAAGGAAAGCAGAGAAAGTTTTTCACAGCCCACCAAGCTCCCTGAGGTGATGGTGACTGGCCCACCAGTCACAGGTCCAAAGTCCACCAGCTTTTGTTCCCTCCATTGTGTGATTTTTACCTCAGCCATGCCCACCTGGGAAACAGTGAAAGTCCAAGGAACTCCTCTCACTCTTTTTTGTTGCTGTTGTTTCAGAACACAGCTTACCACAGAAACCACCCTTCCCTGTTAGACCTAGATAAGGCTCAGAGACAGGTACCCTTTGGATGACAAGGTCAGACACAGACTCTCCCAGTTTCCATGCTTTGTCTCCTATGTGATCAGCTACACTGCTTGTCCCCAGTGACCAGAACAAAATGCTTACGAGCTGAGCTTTGGTCAAACTTCTCTCTTTCTTGTACACCCCTGAACACTGGCTGATCCTCAGCCCCATCAAGTGCAGCCCTTTCTGGAGAAGAGCCCTGCCTCAGTGTAAAATGTCTGTAACTTATTCCATTGTGCCACCTTGTCACCACTCTCCTGCTCTTGCTAGCCTTGCTTTTCCATCCTTACAAGAGAAAATCGCCTTCCTCGCCCATCACTCAGGCTGCAGCAGACCTCGTGGTTGCAGTTCCTCTCTCTTGCAGTAGTTTCTACCCTGAAGCCAGAGCCCCTTCCTTCCTTGGAACAAGCCTTTCAACTAAAAAAAAATGTTTCTTTACTCAGAATTCGATTTTGATTTGGTTGTAGATTGACAGTTACTAGACATTGACTGCAGTAGGTGGGCACTAACCAACTAGTTGTCCAAACCTCCAAACAAGGGTCAAAGGAAACTTGTCCTAAACTCCTTGATTCCAGAAACCCTCTTTCCAGTGGTGTGTGATGGAATTCTAGCTGTTAGCCATAAGCAGGCAGTTCTGTATCCAGAGAGAGAAAAATATTCCTTTTGCTTGCTTGATTATTTGTTTTGTTTTTTTCAGTGCTGGAAATTGAACCCAGGACCTCACACATACTAAACAGCTCTACCATGGAGCTACAAAACCAGCCTAGTTTGTTTATCCAGACTCTCTTGTTAAGGTAAATTACAGACAAATATAAAATGTTTTCTTAAAAGGAGCACAATTTGTCACCATGGAATTGCACTACCTGTAGTCTCATTTCCAGTGTCTCCCCTGCCTTTACTCCAAGCAGCTTTGGTAGTGGCCATTAAGCTGACAGGCCCATCTGAGCACTGTGAAAAGCACTAAGCAGACAAAAGCCATCATTTATGCCCATATTGGTGATTTTTCTCCATTAGATCAGAAGCCTATAATTTAAAGATGCCCAAATGTTCTGGGAACACTTGTGGGTCAATTATCAAATTTATTTAAAATACACACATACAAGCAAAACTTCAGACTTGAAAACAACATTTAGCTCAGCCATGGAAAAGACATTTAATTTACCCCAGTTGCATAGGAATGAGAGTGATAACTCTTCCACATCCTGACCCTTTTACTAAGGCCACTGGGACCTTTCATTGTGCGATGCAGGACCAGTCACTTACTGATTTGGGCCTTTATCATGCTTTCAGCATGTGATCTGCCCTTCCTCAGCAAGGGCCTAATGAGCCTAGAATAACCTGTGTGAAGACTCAGAACAAAGGACAAAGCATCTTACTGAGAGGCTCCTCTATGGCACAAGTCCAAAATCTGACTGAATGTCTGGCTAACTAGAATACTTACAAAGTGTCTGATCCTCACTTGTCTCTTTCCATAGAGCAAGTTTGAAGAAAGGACTAAGCAGCAGTGGTCTTGTTCTGCTATCCCAGAATCTATGTTTTTCAGTTTTCCAGACACCTGCTGGTCATGCCCTCCTTCTTGTTCTGTCGCTGAGATTCCTGGAGGGTGGTGTGGAATTGCATAAAATATAGGTTCTTGGATACTTCCAGTGGAGGTTTTGATGTCACTTGTTTTGGTCAGGTCCAGGATTTTGTATTTTCACTAATTTTACAGAAAACTCGGGGCTGGATGGCAGCCACACCTTGGAAGGCCAGCCCTGAGGCATGCAGATGTCTGGAAAAGTGGCACTAGGTGACCTGAGGTCAGGCCTGGAGCCAGGAGCTATCTGGCTGAGTGCTGTCTCCTGCTGTTGCAAGGCCTTACCCTTTAGTACAGCTCTGGTTTGCACCCAGAGCCACCAGCCAGGCCATAGCCAGCCTAGAGCTCCCAGTGAAGACAAGCTTAGCTGTTAGCTCCTGAACTTGAAATGTTTCTGCCTCCCACTTCACTGTGCCCCTGAAGATAATATCTTAATCCCTTGCAAAGCAAGGGGTCTTGTTTGGTCTCTCTCCTCTCTATCCTATCTTTAATAGGACTTGTTGCTCTGTACTCATTCATTGAAAAAATATTTACCTAGGGCTGTTCTTGGTATTAGAGTAGTAAGGACCAATAAGGTGAATGTTTTCTTTCTTCTCATTCATTAATTCTTTATACCTGTATGTTATTTATTTAGTTAGGGTTTTATATTTATTTATTTGTTTATTTATTTAGACAGGGTCTTGCTGTAGAGTTCAGGTTGTCCTTGAATTTACTGTGTGACTGGCTGGCTTCAAACATGAGGCAAGCCTCTTGCCTCAGCCTGTTAAGTGCTGGGTGTGCTACAATGCCTATTGTACATTTGTGTTGTACATATGATTGAGCATTAAATTATGTGCTTGTATCAGTTATCACTTGCCACAAATAATGCTGCCTAACATGCCATCCCAATATTCAACAGTTTAGAGCAGTGAATCTATAGATCTCCTGGTGGTCAGGCTTGGTTGGTCTTGGTGGGATTTGCTCATGAGACTGACCTCATTCCCATGTCTGGTGGTCAGCTAGTTGTCATCCAGCATGCTAGCCTAGTCTTATTCATGTAAGTGTCAGAATTTCAGGGAAAGAACAGGTGCTACAAGTTTAATTCATAAGTGACACAAGTCACTTCAGATAGCTAAACCAAATCATGAGGCATCTTAGCTTTCCAGTAAGAAAAACCTGAAGTAAGCCAGCTAATAAGGAGGAATGGTTTATTTTGGCTTATGGTTTCAGAGGTTCCAGTTGATGATTGTCTTACATTTCTTGTTGCCCTGACAAAATAATACCTAAAGAGGGAGAGGTTTATGTGGCTGACAGCTTATAAAGGTTTCAGTTCATAATCATCTAGTTCAAAGGCAGGGTGATATGTCAGGTGTCTCAGAGGAGAAACAGTTCATGGTAGGCAGTAGGCACCAAAGCAAGCAAGGAACAAGATAAGCCTTTTTCTGTCCATTACATTGTATCCAGACTACTGCTGTTAGGTTGGGTGCCAACCCAGTCATTGGACTGACTTAGTAATCACCCAGCCTTCATCCTAGCACTTTTAATCCTAGCATCACATCATGAATCGGTTACTCTAGATGCAGCCATCTCTGATAAAGATCCACCTATGACCACATGAGGCTTTGGGGGACATCTAGACACAGCGATGACAGACAGTGATCAATTGGCCTTGTTGCTTTTGGGCCTGTGGAAGACAGTGTGTCATGGCAGAGAGCATAAGGTGGGAAAGAGGAAGGACCAAGCCCCATACCTGTCTGTAAGCGAACTCTGGCCTTTACTGGAATTGGCCAGGAAATCAATATCTGTTCATTCCCATTTGCTTCTTTACCTACAGTGGCTTAAACAACAATCACAAGAATCTCTTTATTAAGGCAGATCAGTTGGGGATTACATTAAAAGATCTGGATTTTTAATTCGGTTTTAAAGTCTGATAGCTTGTCTTTGTCTATCCTGTTTCCTCAGACACCAATTAGGGTTGTAAATTCGGTGAAAGGGGCTCTCAAACCTTTGCGTTCTGGGGTGGTCTTCACAGAGCAGCACATGAAAATGACTCAGGAGAGGCCCCCAACACTGGCTGCACCAAGAAGGAAGGGATGGAGCACTGCTCCAGCCCAAGCATGGTAGCCCAGCACGTGCTGATTAGCAAGTAATTGGGTCTTGGCACAGCGGTTTCATGTTGTAAACTGCTAAAATATTCATGTGCTTGACTGTGTCTCTTCCAATTAGATGTAATAAATGTGGATTTGGGTAGCCATATGTTTTGTTTCGATGTAATAGGTTTAACCTTTATGGAGTATGAGTGTGTGTGTGTGTAGCTTCTCATTTCTTTAAGGCTGGCCTGATTCGAGGTAAGCTGGTATTTTAAAATGCACTGTGATTATCTTAATATTAGAGGCTCCTCTTGGGACTGAAAGAACAAGCAGTATTGGCTTACTAGCTTTCTAGTTGGAATTCTGCTGGTGGTTTCATTTTTTCCCCCTCCCCTCTCCTTTTCTTCCTTTCTTGAGCAAGTAAACTAATCTCTTTAAGTCTCAGTTTCCTCATCTGCAAACTAGGAATGACAGTAACTACCTGATATGAACTTTCCTGAGGAAGAAAAAAGAGTGAATGTGAGGTGTATATCCCCAACTTTGGCACCCAATGAGTACTCAGTAAGTGATAATTATTGTATGATCAGCTGTGTGTCTTTCAGTGGACTCCTAACTCTTTCAGAGCCAGTTTCTCCAACTGAAGAGTAGACTCACAGCCTTCTCTTTACCAGATTGTTGTGATATCTGAAGGAGAGTGTTGCTTTTCAACATGACTGAGGTGCTGAGGGCTTGATCGCCCAGCATAGCAGTGTTCAGAGGTGGGACTAGAGAGGTGACTGGATCTTGAAGACATGGGGCAATCCATGGATGAGTCCGCTCATGAGGTCATAGCTGGGACGATGATCAGGGAGATGGGGCTAGGAGGTCACTAGAGGCAGGAATTTTAATGGAGTATCCTGTACCCAGTCCCTTCCTCTTTCTGGCTCCTTTGCTTTTTTTCTGCTCACTGGCCACCGTGAGGGGGCAGCTTTCCTCCACTAGGCTCTTCTGCTGTGACATTCCTGCCTTGGAGCCAGTAGATCATGGACTGAAGTCTCTGGAATCATAAGCCACAATAAGTGTCTCCTTTTTTTTTTTTTGAGACAGGGTCTCGCTTTGTAGTTCATGCTGACCCTGAGCTCACTATGTAGCCCAGGCAAGCCTCAAACTCAGCAATCCACCTGTCTCTGCCTCCCGAGTGCTGGGATTACAGGTGTGAGCCACCACACCGGGCACTGTGGTATGTGGTGTTGATTGCTGTTAAGCGTGAGTCTCCATGCCCAGCATTCTATGTGGTCACCGGGATCGAACTCAGGACCTTGCACTTGCGAGGCAGGCACCAGAACCACTGAGCTAAATCTCCGGCCCCAAGTGTCTCCTCTTTGAAGCTGTGTATGTCAGGAGTCTTATCCCAGACATGCATAGCTGATAACACGGAGATGAGGTGTTTTTAATCATGTGCTCAGGTAATAAAAAGTGATGAATTTTGAAGTTCATTGTGTATCATTTAGAGTAGAATCATTACAGTAACAAACTACCCAGAATTTCTGTGGCCAGGTGTATGAAGTTGACTTTTCCTCCTGTCACACTGGGACACAGACAGATAGGAGGTGCTTCTCCATCTAGGGGCCCAGGCTTTTGCCATCTGAGGCTCCATTACTTCTTGCAGGGCCTTCTAGTCCTATTCCAGCAGCCCACAGTTGGCAAAAGGCCATGGCAGATCTCACATGGGAGTCCCGTGGTTCAGGCCTGGCAGCAGTCACTCTTGAACTCATCCCATTGACCTCTCAGAACATCCCTGAGCCCAGGGGAGGTGGGAGATATAGTTCAGAATATGCCCAGCAGAGTACCAAGGACACCCAGCACTGTGCTCTGGATCAAGGTTTCTAGAAACCACAAAATGGGAAAGAGCTGCTTCTGAGTTGAAAATCATAATGAACAAATCTAATCTGATACCCTAAGTATGTGGAAGAGGCAGGGAGGGTTGGAAGAAGGAAAGCGAGGAGAAGAAAGTGCCTCCCAGAGCAGGAGCCTCACCTCTCCGGAGCAGGTCTGGAGCCATGTGTCACGTCCATAGAGTGGGCTCCCTGCACCTCCTGTGCCCTTTTCCCTTTGCTCCTGTGGAGTTGTTAGTGAGCTCTGCCATCGTTTTCCTGATTTCATTAAAATGCCTCTGAGATACATGCTCTGCAGTTTGCCACTTCAGTCCTAAGTGGGGCATTTTTGTTAGATGAATCAATTTTTTTTAAATGACAGCATCTGTTTGCTTGTACACATTTATTTATAATTCTTCCCTTGGCAATTAGCGAATGGAAATCGGTGAGCGGGTAACCAGCTGTTTGAATCAGCAGGGTGGGAGGCAGGATGTGATCTGTGAAGGAGTACTGGCAGCCTGGCCAGAGCTCTGCGTGTGGGACACATGCCTTCGGATGCACAGCCTTGGGGGCACTTGTAAGTCACCAGAGCTTCTGGCGCAGGGCAGTGATGGACACGCAGTGTCCCGGCAGACCCAGAGAAACACAGTGGCTGTGTCTCCCCCAGAATCCAAGGGGCTCATGGTTTATGGAGGAGTCGCTGAGAGGAGTGGGCTGTGGCGAGATGGTCCCCTTGTCACTAGGTGGCAGCCATGGTCCTTCCTGAATGTGGCCCCTGCAACCCCTCCCAGCTTCCTTTTGTCCTCACTGTGGGGAATGCATTGGAGCCTCTGAGCCCGCCTGGTCCCTGCATGGTGCTCTTCTCCCCAGTCTCCAGTCTCTGGTTTTCATTTTTTCTTGAGACAGTCTTTCTGTGTAGCCCAGGCTGGCCTTGAACTCCACAGCTCATGGGGATTCTTCTGCCTCAGCATTTCAAGTGCTAGGATTACAGGTGTGCATCACCATGCCCAGCTTTGTGCTGCTAACTTCTTCACCTCTTTCAAATCCATGCTCAAATGCCACTTCTCAGAACCTTCTGTTTAATACTGTAACTTCCCACCTCTGACCCTCAGTTGTCATATTATCTTCCTTGGGCTCCATTTTCCCAACACTCGCAGTCTTTCTAATCTAGAAAGACTGTTATTACAGTGGCCTGTCTATTCCATGGAAGTTTTGTCTGGTGGAAGCTCATCTGTCTTGTTCATTGCTGGGCATTCTGGGCACATAGTAGGTGCTCGGTAAATATTTGCTGGATCAGTGAATGTTTACACTTATGGGACCACCTGGACTCTCTTTGTTCCTCACCTCTGGAACCTGAGGGTCACATAGAGCCTAAGCCTTGGAGGGCGGCTCCCTGGGACACGAACCTCATGTTTCCGATCCTCTGTAGCTCCCCAGGACCTACCTGTGCCACTGCCCAGCACAAAGCAGGTGTTCAGTAAATATTTGGTTTGATACAGAGACGACTATAGGATCCAGGTTGGCACTCAACAGTGACTGGCTTCTTTGTCCTTCATGTTTCAGTGGTGATGTCACCTCAGAGAGCTTCCTGTCCCTTCCCTCAAAGCCTGGGACCTGGTTTCCCTGCACACCCACTCTGCAGAGAGATGATGGGACACAATGGCTTGAGCCTTCTTCAGTGTCTCCTGCTTTAATGCCTGAAAGCTGTAGCAATTTGTCTCTTGGGCTTCCTCTTTTCTCTAGCCCCCCTTTCCTTCCCTGTCTGGCAGGCAGTTGCTGCCTTTGGGGAGGGCAGATGGATGGGTGGCAGCCCAGGAGAATTTTGAGGTTACTTCTTGTAGGGGCCTCAAAGCACCATGGGGATCTCACAGAACAGGAAGGAGGACAGACCATGATTCCCCTGCCCAGGCTGAGGATGCTTCCTTGGCTGGCCTGGACACTGGGTCCTGGCTGTCTTTCCTGGTGTCTCAGGGGACTGTAAGGCCTAGGAGAAGTGGCTCCTCTTGGGCCTCTGCATTCAGCTGAATCCTGCCCACATTTTCCACTTTGGCCTGAGTGGTACTTTAAGTTTTAGAAATATTTGTTGCCAACAAAAGATCAGATATTTTAAATTTCTCTTGAAAATTCAGATCCAGATGCAGTTTCCCTGGAAAAACAGATCCAGTAGAATTGGGCTTTCCTGATGGTCCCCTGGGAGCCTGGCATGCAGCGCTCATCCGTGGGTGACAATTGGCTCATGTCACTGTGTTCCTTGGCACACTGAGATTCTCAGCTTCTGGAAAATGGTGCCAAAGGCAGCTTTGCCAAGGTCCTGAGACCACAGTGTGCTCTGAAATCCACAGAGTGCTTCAGGCTCAGAAGGGATCATGGGGTCAGAAGAATGGGGAGCTCAGCAGTCACCCTGTGTACAGAGGACCCACAGCAGCCCCGAACCGATGGCAGCTGGGCCCTTGCGCCACCCAGAACCCAGCCTAACCCTGCAGAGGAGGGAAGGGTCAGCACAACAGGAGGGATGTGAGGGTTTGTGAGTTATAGGAAATGGCACGTTTTGCAGTGCTGTGGATCAAACACAAATCCTTGCACTTGCTGGGCAAATGGTTTAGCACCAAGCTACACCCCAGCCCACAGGAAATGTTTAAAACATGATCTCTTTCTACAGAAATTCAAGTTAGCAGGCCAGGTGCAGGCTCTGCGCTGTAGTGGTCATTCTCCAGGGTGCAGCTCATAGTCACTGACGACAAAACTCACCAAAACACTCTTTCTAGAGGGTGTATCACACAGCAAGCACAGCACTGACACCCTTGTTTGAGCCCGTGTGGTCTCAAATCTGCCTGTGCAGCGGCCTGCCTGGAAACCAGTTCTCAAGGAGAACTAGTGCAGCCCCAGTGGGGCTGATGCAGCGGGTTTGGGTGGAGTCTAAGAATCTGGGTTTCTCACACATTTTGGAGGAAGGTGGGACATTGATGCTGGAATAGCCTTTGAGAAATATTCATGTATAGGATCATCTTGAGTAGTTTTCCCAATCTTATTATGCAGGGGAATAGGAGGGGGAGGAGAAGGGGAAAGAGGAAGAGGAGCAGGAGGAGGCTGCTAACTTGCTCAGAGATTGGCGTTCCTGAGGAGCAGGGCTGGGACCCAGACTTGCTTCCTGAGCCCGCAACTGCTGCAACACAAACCAAGCAGAGTGCAGCCCTGACCATGCAGGGAAGGGCAGTGGCAGAGAGCAAGGCCAGGTGGAAGCTGACATTTTCCCAGTTCTGTTCTGCATGCTTTGCATCTATGCTGTTCAATTCTCTCTTGATGTGCAGGATCCTTGGCAGCCTTGTTTTACATGTGAGGAACTTGCGCCCTCTCCATGCTACCAGCAGACTGGGGAGGGGGGAACTCATCTAGGAGCTTCCAGTGGCAGAGTCAGGCATGATGACATTGCTCCTGCTGCTTTTCAGAACTAGCCAGAGTCCAGTCATGTCATCCCACCCAACTGCAAAGGATATTGGGAGAGGTATTGAGTGAAAATTGGAAATGGAATTGCAGGTCAGAGTGTCCTCTCTGTGGGCTGTTTAGAAGCCTTAATGCTTTTAAACCTCAGAGGGAGATGTGGATGTAATTGCTGGGTTGCTGAACTGGCATCCGGTTCCAGGCCTGCTGGCTCCCAAGGGCAGTGCTTCCCAGCCTCCTACGGAGCGGACAGTGGGTGAACAAGGACAGGAGGCCATTACTGTCTATCGGGCTCCTGTGGTCCAGCACATTAGAGATAACTGTGGGGCTCAAAGAAGGGGTTTTAAGGCCTTTTCTACCACTTAGTTGTGTGACCTTGGGCAAGTCATTTCTCTTTGAGTTTCAGTTTATTCTGATAGCAAGAAATGAGACCTTTCTTGCAAGTTGTCACTGGTGAGGGAGGAGAAGTGACCATAGTCTGGCCCCAGCAGGCCTTTGATATGTGGAACTGCAATCTGAATTAGCATCTAAAGGTGTGTGTCTTACACATGTGTGCATATTGCAGTGATCTGGAGCTTTAGAAAGTGGCAGGCATCAGCTCTCTCTTCTAAGAGCATTTGATTCATTTGCCTCAAGTGAGGTCAGAGAACAGACCCTGTATAGAAACCTCCCAGGCTCTTGTAATGAGCAGTCAGGCCTTGGGGTCCATCAATCTACCACACTGACTTTCACCCAGTATGGATCATTTAATAGCTCCTGACTTAGGGGCTGAAGGGCTCCAGGGTTGCTAGTCAGGGAGAGAATTTTAGGGCTTTGCTGGGGCTGACTCCTTCCTGGGTTCTCTTTTTCATCCGTCCCATTTCAGTCATCAAAAACTGAGACGGAAGAGAGAACTTCCCTGTCCACCATGCCCTCCCTTGGTTGTGTGTACAGTTGGTCTGCCACATGAGAGGCCTGATGTGTGTCAGTTGCATCTCAAGAAAAAAGCCCAGGTAATGAAGGCCAGTGCTTCATCAGCCTCCTCGGTCCTACACTTTTATCTCTGCCATCTGCTTTGCCCAGAATGGCAGATGCCAAAGCTTTCTTATGAATAGCTTGGCCTGTACTTTCATGTCCAGGAAGGAAGTGTCATAATTTCTGGACAATTACCAGGTGGAACAACTTTCCGCCAGCTAAGGTGACACGCAGCAGTTGGCATTTGAGCAGGTGGCTCTGCAGAAATAGCAAAAGACAGTAACTGCCGCCCTGGGGCTATTACTTTCAGACACAGAAAAGAAGCTTACAAGCTTGTGACTTTGCTGGTTCACCTAGTGCTGGGCTGGCTGCAGTAGGGCATGCTTTATTTAGCAGAGCATCTACAGAGTATCAGATACATTCTGGGGGTTTCACAGGTTTTAACTTGGTTAGATCCCCACCACACCTCTGTGAGGCTGGCACTGTTGTTACATCATTTTCTAGATGGGGAAAGAGACGTAAAGGACCATCTGTTGCTCAAGACCCCGTACTGGCATGGGACGGAGCTGGGCTTGGACCCAGCGGCCCCCTTCAGGTTGTGGTCTGTCCTGGGAGACCACCAGCTCCCACTCTTGGCAGGTCCTGGGTGAGGGTCTCAGTGGAGGCTCAGACACACTAGGTCTCTTATTTAGCAGTCACAAGCTAACAACGCTGTTGAATGAAGCATCTTGCCTCCTCTCTTAACTTTCAGTGACCCAGAAAGCTGGGGTGGAACCAGGACATTTTTGCCTTCAGGATTTGGTGTCAGTGTCCTCTCAGGGGCGGGTCCACTTGCCTGGGTCTGGGAGCTGTTTTAGGTGAGGGAGGAACCAGGACAACTGCTAGATTTTGGTTTGACCCAGACTCACGCACATGCCTCTTTTGGGGTGGGGGTTGTGCCCCCGGCCCCAGGACTGACTTCCGGACCTCTTCGTCTTGTCCCTTAAGACTATGCCTGTGGAAGTTTGATGAAGATGACCTTGGGCACTGATTCTGCACCTGAACCAACCCTCCATCCTCGTCAAACCTCAGCATGCTCAGCTGTGTCTGGGGGTCATGAATCCCTTCTACCCACATGCCCAAAACCCTTCCTTCTCTTTCAGGGCATGGTCTGCACTCCTTAGTGGTGCTCCCCCTGCTGTTGGACATGGCCATGTGGACTTGCAGGCTAAAGTTTTGCCATCACTTCCAAACCTGACTGCTTGGAACCTCTGCCGGGCACTCCTTCTTCCCCATCTCCTGCCTGCTGGCGACGGCACCGTTTCCCTAGCTGTGCTGACAAACTCTCATATGTTCTGGGTCCTGGCCGCTGCCACCCCTGTTTGGAACTAAAATTTTATTAGGACATAGCCACACCATTTGTTTGTGTATTGTCTTTGGTGACAATACATAAATGGCTGACCGAGGCTGCATGACCCACTGAGCCCAACATACTTACCACCTGGCCTTTTGTAGAGAAGTTTGCCCTGGAGAATTGCAGAGCACAGACAGGGGAGCCAGGCCCCTGATTAAGCACTTAGAAGGCTGCCTGGCTGTTGGGGTCTCTGGGTTGACTCCTCCTGAGCAAGACCAGAGTCTTGGAGGTTCAACCTCTGGCATGTTTGTGATAGCAGTTAGGATTGCTTTTCCTATTTGACCCAAGCCCGACATGCAGTAAGCATTCAAATGATAGCTTCTTCCTCTTTACACTCTGGGTATACTATTGCTGTGGTGCTCAGCTTCCTGTTACTGTAAGAAATACCAAGATTGTCAATTTATACTGAGCAAAGGTTTATTTTGGTTCAATTTTAGAGGCCTGGGCTGGTGGTGAGCAGCAGATCATGGTGGGAGCTCCTGGTGGAAGAAGCCTCACCTCATGGTGGCCAGGGAGCAGAGAGCTGGGAAGGGGCTGGGTTCCCGCACTCTTTGAGGGCACACGCACAGTGGTCTGTGACCTGCCAGGTGGCCCCCCTGTTTGAAGATCCACCACCTCTCGCATGGAGCTGAGAAGCAGGGCTGCTGGTCCCTGGGCACCTGGGGGCACCCCGTACACAGACTGGAGCAGCTGCATTTCTGTTACATCGGGGGACCAGGACTGCTGCTCTGCTGTCTGAGCAGCCCACTGGGCACCCAGCTCAGCTCCAGGAATGTTACAGGGATGAGGGCTGGAATTTTGTCTTTGGTGACCCACCCACCTCACTTATCAGCGGGCTTTTATGCAGCAAAGCCACCAGTGGCACCATACTTACCTTGCAAGCACAAGGGCCAGAGGTCAATCCCTGGGACTGTAAAACAAACAAAAAACAAGAGGTGAAGTTTAATGAGAGGAAGGCACTTTATTTATAAAGAGGAAAAGGGGGAAGAAAGGAGAAGATGCACAGCAACCCAGGCCCTTTGTTCTCAGCTGTTTTTATAGGGGGCGGTAACACTTTCCCCTTTGCCTGGAACTTGCTGTATAACTGGATTGGCTTCCAGCACCTCTGCCTAAAGTAATTTCTTCTGGGGACTATGTCTGTTTACTTGACCTCGACATACCTCTTAGGTCCTTACCTTTGGGGTGGGTGGCTAGCTGGCCAGGGGTCACCTTATTCACGGCTGGCTTAGTAAGGGTGCATGTGGATGTCTATTGCCGTCCAGTGACCCCAGAATGAGTGATACAGTGACTAAGTAAACAAATGTGTGTTAAGTGTGTATGTTAGTGCATAGGTGTAAGTACACACTACCTTAGAATCCATCAGCCCCCTTGTGCTCCCTGTTTTACTGGAAGTGGGCAGTTTATCGCTTGTGCACTGGCTGTCTCTGCATCCTGCCTGTCAGGTCTTTTCTGGTCTCTTGGTGAGAGTTCCAAGAGCATTTGGTGTCTTTCTTTCCCCGTTTTTTTCCCCTATGGGGTCTTTTTTTGCTTTTCAGTGGAAGTGATACAGGGAAGCCTTATTCCCCATTTGTTAGATACCCAAAATGTATGCTTGTTTTCTCTAAAATTGAAGAATGAATTTTAGAATGAGGGATGGAGGTTAAGAGTAGGAAATAACTTTATTAAGAAAGAAACCTTGTGCCTAAGAGAGTCAAAAGGGGCACCTGAAAATGGGAGACCCACCCACCTCACTTACCAGTTGGCTTTTATGCAGCAAAGCCACCAGGTGAGGTGGGTTTAAGGTGGGAAAATGTTACAGCCAACCAATAATATTGCAAGTACAGTAACACTGGTATAATGAGAAATCAGAATGGACAAAACCATGATCAACCAATAAAATTACAACAAGTATAGTTGCTCAGGTAACATTGATTAAAAGGGGATCCAATGAGAAATCAAGTCATGTAACAAGCACACAGAACATTTTTTTTTTTTTTTTTGAGACAGGGTCTTGCTTTGTAGTTCAGGCTGGCCCTGAGCTCACTATGTAGCCCAGGCAAGCCTTGAACTCAGCAATCCTCCTGTTTCTGCCTCCCGAGTGCTGGGATGACAGGCGTGAGCCACCATGCCTGGCACTGTGTTATGTGGTATTGATTGCTGGTGGGCGTGAGTCACCACGCCCAGCATTCTATGTGGTTACCGGGGATCAAACTCTGGACCTTGAGCTTGTGAGGCAGGCGCTGGAACCACTGAGCTAAATCTCTGGCCCTTTTTTTGAAACAGGGTTTTGTTTTGTAGTTAAGGCTGGTCCTGAGGTCACTCTGTAGCCCAGGCAAGCCTCGAACCCACAGCAGTCCTTCTGCCTCTGTCCCCTGAGGGCTGGGATTACAAACATGAGCCACCATGCCCTGCACATGCAGACTTTTTTTTTTTTCCAGTATCGGGGATCAAACTCTGGCCTTTGTGTTTTCAAGGTAAACGTGGTACCACCTGAGCTAAATCCCCAGCACACACAGAGGAATTTTTGATCTAGGATCTTTGCCTGTTAAAGTCCTGGCCCTGGGTGAGGAGCTGGGGTCTATTTAAAGTATCAAGCACTGCTGTTTATCCTAGGGAGACAGGTGGCTTACATAGAATATCAATCACTGCTATTTATCCTACATGGGTGGGGTAGTTTTCCTCTTGGGCAATGCTAACCTCCAAATTGGCTTTGTTTCCAGGGCCACCCTAACTGCCTGTAAACTGTCTAGCTGGCTTTTTTTTTTTTTATCTATATAATAGAATCTCGCCCATAAAGTTTATTTTAACTCCTTAGAGTCAGGATTGACTAGATGGCCTAAGGAGCTCCGTTTCACTTTCTCTTCTAGAGACCTCTGGCTTTCACTTAGACTGGCTCAGAGCAGTGAGCTGGGTATGCTGTAGCTGCTCTCCCAAATAGGCCTTGGACACAGCCTGTTCCTTCTGCCAAGAAGGATCTTTCCCCTTCACCCTCTCATCCTGGTTTTCGCCTCTTCTGGTCTGCAGGGTCTGCTTCTGCAGACAGAGGGCCCCACAGAGCACAGGAGTTGTGAGAAGGGAGCAGGCTGGGGACAGACCTTGGCAGCTCTCTCCTTTTCCTCTGACTGCAGAGGTAGATAGTTGTGAGGATTCATCCTGCAGCTCCTTGGCTGCGTCACCCTTACCCGGGGGCATCAGAAGAATGCGCCCTCCTCCCTCCCTCCGGTCTAGACCTTTCTGTGCCTGTTTTTGTTTGGTTGACCTTGGGCTCTGGGCTCCCCAGCCACTGTGTAGTGATGTCCTGTAGTTGTTAGCATTTGGTAGATGGTTTTGGGGCTTGGATGAATGTCACTTGGCTGAAAGCAAAAGATGGGAAAATCTGCTTCCTGTGGCCACTGTCATGTGAGACTTTTGGAAGGCTTTGGGGATTGGATGAGTTTTGAGGAAGGCACTGGCCTGGGCTCAGGAGGGAGGGGCCAAGCCTGGGCCGGAGTGTAGCCCAGAAGGACGAGGGTTTTGGTCTCTTCCACAGGGTGTGACTGAATTCAGCTGTTACTACAGCTCCACCCATTGTGCTGATCACCCCAGCTGTGAGATTGGACACCTGGTTTGACTTTTGAGCCTCAGTTTCCCCATCTGTAAGACAGAAAGTCATACTCTCTGCTCCTGCTGGTTCTGAAGGTTTCATGAGGCTACCCACCCAAACATAGCCAGAGTATTTGCCTCTGCTCACAGTCTGGATACTCGGGGTGGTATCTGCACCTGCTCAAACGCTGCTAGTTGTGAGAGTACCAGCAGCTTCAGGGGCTCAGGGTCCGTCCCCGTTCTCATGAGACCTGGGAAAGTGAACAGTTGCTATGCCCACTGCTTCTGTGGCTTTCAGATTTAGGCAGCTGCTTTCTTTCTTTTTTTTTTTTTTTAGACAGGGTCTTGCTTTGTAGTTCAGGCCAGTCAATCCTCCTGCTTCTGCCCCCTGAGTGCTGGGATTACAGGCGTGAGCCACCATGCCCAAGCACTGTGGTATATGGTATTGATTGCTGGTGGGCATGAGTCACCACACCCAGCATTGTATGTGGTTACTGGGGATCGAACTCAGGACCTTGCACTGGCGAGGCAGGTGCCAGAACCACAGAACTAAATCTTCGGCCCAGGCAGCTGCTTTCTTGAAAGGGCTGGAGAAAGGCAGTGAGCAAAGCTGGGTCCAAATCCTGCTGCTTGTTAGCTGTGTGGCTCTGGGGCAGCCCTAGACTTGCCAGGCCTCACGAATGGTAAAATGTGGACAATTGCAGTGCCTAAGTACTGGGCACAAGGTTAGTGAGCAAGAAGCATTTTCTGTTAGCATTACTAATTTATCAGTCAGTTGAAGGAAGCATTGGGATGGACTCAGAGGATTCAAGTGGATTCAGACTTGTTGGGCTGTGCCAGGAGCAGCGAAGAGGCTGGTCCTGGGCAGGGGCAGTGCCAGGCCTGGCAAGCATCCCGAGTACAGGATTTAAGGAGGTCCTCACTCCTAGAGCAGCCCCACAGTCTTGGTAACCTGGGAGTGTGGCCCCGATGTCTGTCCTGGGCCGCTCCTTTGTCTCTCCTCAGTCCTGCCCTGGTCAGGGGCCAGGCCTGTCCACCCAGGGGTCACTGCTGGGGCCAGAGCTTCATCTTCAGGCCAGAAGCAGCTACCAACAGGAGTAACAAACCAAACCCTCACCCTCACCCTCCTGCCTCCACCCTCTGCGTTTGATGCATGGAGTCCTGCAGGACCAGGCAGGGTGAAGGAGGCCCCCAAGTGGGTGGGGCCAGGCCTGTAGCAGAGGCTGTTGCTGGCGGCCAAGAGCACTGACTGGGAGGGAGGGGTTTCTTGGAGCTCAGGGCAGAGTGCCTCTTGGTGAGCAGAAGAGCATTCCATCTCCTGCTTCTGCCCCTCTCCATCCACTCCCACAAGTGCGCTGAGCTCCCCAGGTGCCAGGTTCCAGCCATCACAGGAAGATACCCTGTCTCTTGCCTGACACAGATGTATGTTTAACATGAACCTGGTGAGCTCCTGTGACATTCGTTCATGCCAGGTGCAGTCACTGTGTCCAGGAAGAATAGTGACATGGTGCAAGCGGCCCTGCCTGGTCGGTCCCTCCCTTTGGTAGTCGCTAGGGAGGAGAGTGTGTGGTGGACTGGCTCTATTCTCCAAGAGCTCCCTGGGGCAAAGACATTTTCTCCTTGAAGCCAAAGAAGCCACTCAGAACACTTCTGTGGCACTGCCCTGTGGGACCTTAGCTCAGCCCAGGGTTAGAAGCTGTCAGTAAAGACAGAAAGGGCTATTTCTTCAGGTCCTGGACCACACTGTGCCCAGGTAGCTTTAGTACAGGGCTGTCATAGCACAGGAATTAAACAACCTGTTTTCCTGTCATGGCCCTCCCCACCAGAGTAACCTGCAAGTGGAGTCTCTGGGGGGCTCAGTGTGTTTGTGAGGGGATGGGGATACCCTGAGTCACCCCTTCTGATAAAACAATAGGACTCTTGAGCCACAAGTTTTTGTGAAAGCAGTCAGCTTGATGAGCACAAGAGGCCTGGGGAGCCCCGGCTCAGTGATCACCATGTGCAAGTGCAGCAGGTCTCTCTCTCCCCAAGTGCCAGGACCTCATGCAGCTAGCCCTGCTCTTCACCCACAGCAGCATCCTGGGCTTTGGATATATGTAGAGGCAAAGGGAATGCACTGTACCATAGGATGCGGAGTGTTCTGAGGGAGGAGCCCCCTTGCTCTGATAAATGGAAGGGCTTAGCTTGGAGAAGCTCAGAGCACACCCCAGGGGCATCTTGTTCTGTCCACATGCATAGCCTGTGCATGTGCCGGGAGCCGACAGGGAGTCAGGGAATCGCAGTGAGAGGTGCTGCTGGGGGTGGTTTCTCACAGCAGCTGCCCAAAGCTGCATCTTCTTGTCATCCTGTTGTCTGTCTCCAGCCTCTAGCTACCTCTCCCTTCTCTATCTGATCTCCAAAGACACCAGGCACTTTGTCCTACCTCTGACATTTAACTGCTCGGATCCCCTTGCCTTTCCTATACATCCTTGTCCATCTGGGATGTTTGCTCATTCTTCAAGATCCCTCCTCGAGTTCCTCTTTGTGACCACCCAGTACCCTCCCTCTTTTCTGAGACCACAGCAGTGTGTCTGTGGGGCAGAATCAGCAGGGCACTCAGCCAATGCCTTACCTAGTTTGGGGAGTCATGTGACACAGGCATGACCAATGGGGGTGCAAATATGTCTCTCCTGTGTCTAGGCAGGGTGTCCCAGAGGAAGGAGGTGCTTCACGGAGAGGGGACGGTATTTGGTTACAGTCTGGGATTCCCAAACACTTGCTTCCTCCTCCAGTAGATGGGGCAGTTGTCAGGCTTAGGAATCAGACTGGGTTCAAATTTGGCTTCTGTGCAACTTACTATGTGACTTCTGGCTGAGCCTCCACTTTGTTTTTAGTTTTATTTTATTTTTATAAATACCAGGCCCTGAACTCAGGGCCTTGAGTTTGGCAGGCATGCGTGGCACCATTGAGCTACATCCTGGCCCGTGGCTTGCTCGTTTTGAGAAGGCAACAGGAATGACGCTGATTCCTTGGGTTACTGACACAATAGAGCAGCATGGAGGGCCGGAGGGTTAGCTCAGTGGTTCTGGCGCCTGCCTCGCAAGCGCAAGGTCCTGAGTTCGATCCCCAGTTACCACATACAATGCTGGGCATGGAGACTCACGCCCACCAACTATCAATGCCACATACCACAATGCCGGACGTGGTGGCTCACGCCTGTAATCCCAGCACTCGGGAGGCAGAGACAGGAGGATTGCTGAGTTCGCGGCGGCTTGCCTGGGCACCATAGTGAGCTCAGGGCCAGCCTGAACTACAAAGCGAGACCCTGTCTCAAAAAGCGAAAAAAAAAAATAGAGCAGCATGGAAAACTTGTGAGGGCAGAAATGGTCATCTCGCCAGGACATGCCCACCAATGGCAGGGGCGTCCGGTAGGAGCTTTAGGGTTAGTTGGTGAGAATGGTGTATAGGATTTAGCGGAGGGACTAGTTCAAGAGGTCTCCGCTAGAGGGCAGGGTGCATAGTTCAGTGATTGAGCGCGTGCCTGGCATATTCAAAACCTGGGGTATCATCCCCAGCACTACAGATGAAACAAAACGGAAAAAACAGAGCAACAAGCCAACAAACTTGGCCAAAGAAAGGTGAAGAACCATGCAGAAGCTAGGTGCAGGTTCCTGCAGGAGAGTGGGGAGCAGGGGGAAGACGGTGTTAACGGGACCCCCACCCCCCATCTCCCCATTGAGTACATCAGCTTTTATCTCATTTGTGTGGAGGATTCACTCCTGCAGCTATGCATTATTCAGGACTAAATTTCCCAGAGGGATAAGTGTAAACCAAGATCTGTATTATTTCAAAATTGGAGCATACGGCAAGTCTTTATTAATATTTTTCAATTGCCTATTTCCAAGTCACATAATGCAAATTTGCATAAAATGGGATACACCATTTTGGGGGTTCTGGAAAAGGCTAGGTGGACAGAAGGTTTCTAAGGCTTAAAAAGTTCACAGCCTAGTCCTGTGGGGGGCTACAGTCAAGGGTGGGGCTGATCATAATCATTTGATTTAACAGTAGTTAAAGTACCAACATTGAGGAATGGTTCTTTTTAACAAAATTACCACTGATTCAGAGTAATTCTAGGGAGCCATGTGAATTATTGAAAAATTAATTGGTGTCTTCTTTCCCTTTTTTTCTCACTGCTTTAGGCTCATCAGAAAGGAATGAAAGGCATCTTTTTCCCATTTCCATAGAACCCTGGCTTCAAGTGCAGAGTTCCCAGCCCAGTGTGCATAAGAGTTGGGTAAAAATATCAACATGAGTCCTGTCCCAGACTCTCAAGGATTCTGCTTTAGGAGACTCTGACATTGGCGGTAAGCACCTTGGGTGTTTGGGGCTACCTCAGGGGAAATTTAGTGGTTCATCTGGATGGAGGAGGTGAGGTGATGGGGTGCACTGTCCCAAAAAGGGCCCTTGCAGGTGGCAGATGCTGGATACACCTCCCATGTGAGGGTGGTTGTGAACACAGTGTTCTATCATCCATCATAAGGATTCCCAGACAACTGCCACACAGTGCTTTAACATGTGATGCTGTGGAGGTGATGTGGGTCAGGACTGTGGGTTCTGACTTCAGGCCTTGTCCCTGGTAAGCAGTGTTTAGTACCATTTTGTGAAGGCATTGGGCGGGTCCAGGGAGCTGGAGCTCTCAGTCAGCCAGGTGCTGTGCTGCGAAGCTGGGATGTCCCATAGGTGCAGGTTATTAGGTGCACCTGCTGCTTATGAGAGTCCCAGATTACTCCAGTGGATCAGCAGGCCACCTCCTAGGAAGGCAAGGGACATCTCTTCTAGGGTTTAGCCACTCTCCTGCACAACAACCTGGGTTGTTTCAAATACTGTTTTTTTTAATAAATGGTGCGTCAGTGTATAACTCAGACCTATCCTGAAAGGTAAAGAAAGGGTCTGTTATGACAGCCACAGGCTGGAAACCACACATGCAGACCTCTTCACCCTTACTGCCTGTTATGAATCCTGTCTAGATGTCTCCAGAAAGCCTTAGGTGCTCGTAGGTGGGGTTTGGGGAAGTGGCTGGATCAGGGTGTGTGACAGTAGATTATGGGCATGTGATGTGATGACTAGTTAGTCCACTGATTGGTTTAGCATAGTTCTGGGTGTGGAAGATGGGAAGAACCACCCAGGATTTAGGTTCCCCGGGGCTGGTTCCCTGCCTTCTTGCCGCTCTTCATTCCCGTCTCCTCTGGGGGATGGTCCCTGGATGCCTTGGTTAGAACCCTTGTTCCCTTCTTTGCTTTCTCCTCAGCACTTCCTGCTCTCTCCATTTGGAAGCCCACTATCTCTTGGCCTTGTCATTCTCTCCAGTGCCAGGGTACCTTTGGCAGGCTGAGGTCCCCATTGGACTGGTTAGCTGCTGTTTGGTGCTGGACACCTGGGCTGGCCTGGACTCACACAGATGTTTGACAAATACATAGTAAATAAAGGGGAGAATGAGTTTCCCTTTACAAAGGAGGAATCTGAGGCTCAGAAATTTGGGCCAATCATCTGCCCAAAGTTAGATAGCAAATAAATGGCTGATGTGTGCTGGGTATGATGTTTCAACTGACTCGGCTGACTCTGGTCTGGGGGAGAGTTGCCTGGGGGTCGTTTTGGGTTGGTCAGAAAATAGGTCACCTTTGAGGGGAAGGGTTTCACGGCTGGGTTTTGTGACCCATCTGAACAAGGGCAAAGAAGCCCCGTCATCTGGCCTTCCTGTCTGGGAGCTGGCTTCAGGTAGCTCCTGGCAGTGAGAAAGATTTGCTGGGAGAGGCCTTCCTGGCCCATCGCCTTTATTGTTATTTGGTTTCAAGGGACAGGAGTGCTTTTCTGAGCTGGCTTGTGGGGACCTCTTCAAAGGCAAGTCCCTACTCAGCAACCTCATCTCGCACAGACCCCCGAGGCCTATGGAGTAGAACCCCAGGATCGAGCTCTGCGCTTTGTCTACACCAGGGCAATTATGTGGTTAATTGGGCCAGAGTGTCCATTAGCTGACATAATCAGGGAGTGAATAACTTCTGGTTTACTGGCTGTATTTTAAAGACATTTTTAAATGCCTTTTTTTTTTTTTGGAGCCTATGCACTCTTCAGAAATTAAATTTAGACTGTGATTTTATTACCCTTTTTATTTAATTTATCCTAACGGTTGCATTCAAGCTGTGAACCAGCTGTTGACTTTGAAAAAACATTGTTCAATTTGAAGGGAACATTTTAAAACTTAATGTAATGGCTGTAAGTAATCACTACAGCAATTATACTCCCAGGCATTGGGCATTGTGCAGGACAGGACAGGGATTTGGAGCAGTGCCCCTGTGGGCAGAGTGATGGCTTAGATGGGAGGCAGGTGATATGGTCCTGGGCAGAGGACAGGCTGAGCACATGGCATGCCTCTCTCCTCAGCCTTGTGGGGCTGGGCCCTGTGAGGAGAGCTTGTCAGAGGCCTGGTTCAGCAGAGCACACGGACCTGCTCACTTCCCTGGGTCACTTGACCTCATCAGAGGACTTGGGTGTCCTCTTCCCCCTTGCCATGAAGAGAGAAATGAGGTCCTGAGGTCTGATGGAATTCAGGGGCTTAACTTAGACATGGCCTTTTGTTTCTTCCCTTCTCCCTTTGTATTTTTTCATCTGCTCATTTGCAAAATCACATTGGTGAGAACAGGCACAAATGCTTCCTGTGCCTCTGAGCAGATTTCTTGGCAATGCATTCTTCCATGAAGAAGTGAACTCTTGATTCCCAATCTCACATTTTGGCTTGGACACACCGTGGCCTTGGGTCCATGGGATGTGAGCAGAGACCACGTTGGTGGAGCTGGAAAGTCCCTGCCGAGTACAGTCAGCCCTTTCTCTGCCATCAGACCTCCATGTGAGGAGGCCTGAGCTGGTCTGCTGCAGCATGAGCTTGTGGTGCCTGCCTCACGAACTGCCTGCTCATCGGCTCATGAGCACCCAAGACCAGCGAGCCTGTGACCCCTGAGCTGAGTAAAGTGATGTGGCTTTAAGCTGCTGTGTTTTGGGCGGGTCACTGTGCAGCAGAAGTAAACAGGTGGCAAGTAGAGATGGGGACCTGATCTGTGCCAGAAATTGCTCTCAGCTCTGGGGAGGTAAAGTCTGGGGCAGGCACGAGGGCCAGGCCCTGTCCATCAGGACTCCATCTCTCTGGCCCGGCTTCCTGTTGACCTGTCTGCTTCTGGCTAGGGGAGGCTGCTCCTATTCCTGCGTGGTCTTGGGTCCCAGCTGTAGCTCCCAGCCTCTGCTTTATACCACAGGCAGTAGGCCTCACTGGAGAGGAGTCAATGTTACTGGCAGGAAACTAACTGGGAGTTCACATCCTACCTTTTATGTTTGCTCTCACTTATAGTTATAGGCATAGGTAATTGCTATGGATCAGAAAGTTTGTGCTCCTCCATCCAAGCTGTGTGTCAAAGCCCCAGTCCCCAGTGTAAGGGTATTTAAGGTGACTGGAGATCTGGTAAGAAGACACGTGCGTGAGACGGCCTTCCTTCCCACCCTATGAAATTATAGTAAGAAGAAGGTGGCCCTTGGCAAAGCAGGAAGGGAGGCCTCACTAGACACTGAGGCTGTTGGCACCTTGTTCTTGGACTGCTTAGCACCTAGCACCGTGTTGTTGAAGCACCCAGTCTGTGGATGCATACAGTAGCCTGAGCAGACTAAGGCCATGGCGGAGTCAGCCTGTAGGTATTCCAGGCCATCTCTGGGAACCAGAGTAATGGGCATGACTTCTCCAAGTCTCAACTTTCATATCTGTAGAATGGGGGTGATAATACCATTATAGGGATATTGTGAGGATCAAAAGAAGTAGAGAGCATGGAACCAGAAATAGAGGAACCTCTCAGAGATGGAGCTTAGTGGGAGGCAGTCAGGTCAAGGATTCTACTCTATAGAGGGTTAGTGCATCCAGTGGGAGGGCGTCAGGTCTTTGTGGCTAGATTAGTTCTTTTGGTTCCTTTTGCATCTTGCCATGCTGTGAGAGCAAGGGGTCTTTGCCAGGGTGTTGCACCACGGTGTTTGGACTCTGTAGCCAACAGAATTGTGTGCCAAAGAAACCTTCCTTGATAAGTTACCCAGCCTCAGGGATTTTTACTAGCTGCACAGACTAAGACCACTGGGGATGAGGCCAAACTCTTGACCCCTTCTCTCTGTTTCTCTCAGTGTCTGACTCTATTCTCCCTATTTTTGTTATGTCTTGCTCTGCATGGTGTCTGGCTCTGGATCATAATGTTAGGGACTGATGTCAAGGCTCAGCCCATCTCAGAAGGGCAGGCCTTGTATGGCCTGGAGTGCCCACTGCCCAGCTACTGTCCTGCAGCGGCTCTGCCTGGGTCTCATGAAGGTGCCAAATACAGCCCCAGGAATGTTGGCTGGGAAGGGCCGTGAAGGCTAATGTCCTGAGGAATAGCCTGGCAGTCACAGCTCCAGGCAGAGATTCCAACTTCAACACGGAATGAAAAATGGATTACCGCAAGCCTGGCTGGTCTTGCCCTGACTCTCAGCAGTTTAGATGACAGCTGAGGCCAGAAAGCTGACAGAGCAGCTACTCTCTGACTGTGATCTCAGAGGGGCAACTGGAGGCAGGACTGGGGGTGTCCGCTCTTGTCACTGCAGCTGGCACAAAGGGGCTTGAGTGTGCCCTAGGGAGCTACCGTGGGGACCAGGGGTGATGCTGAATAGCTCATGAGAGGCTCACCAGGAAGGGGTCATTAAATAAATTATGATGCAGCCCTAACTGTAAAAATTAAGACAGATTTACACAGTCTCCAGCAGACATGAAGCCAGGAAGCACATGGTGAGCTCCCTGAGGAGGGATGTCGGGGCTTGTCCTGCTCGCACAGACACCCTCTGCTTGCGAGGGGCCAGGCCCTGTGGTCACTAACCCACTGTAAACTGGAAATAGGAACCTCTGGGGCTTCACCTGCAGTGGGCAGCTGTGCTCTGGGCAGGAGACATGCACGGGGTCTTTCCCTGCAGCTGACACAGTGGCGTCTTCCAGGCATGGTTGGGCCACCCTGTCCAGGGCCTTGCATGACGTGTGCCGCGGTATGTCAGCTGCAGTTGTTGCAGTGTGTGCTGTGTCCGGATAGCAGAGGATGCCGTGCTGCAGAGTGCAGACCTGGCTGGGGCCTCTACCCTCGGCTCCCTTCTCCGGACAGTCTGCCTGGGCCGCCAGTGTGGGCCCTGCTGGGCTTGGGAGGAGCACAGTGGATTCGCTGCTTCCGTCTGGGGTGGGTCCTGGAGGAGCTAGAGAGTATTGTGCCTGTGGTATCTGCGAATGAAGGTCACCCTCCCAGGTGGCACTGCTGGGATGTGCTGGGACCCTTAGGGCTGGGGGTGGAAGGACTAGGTCTTTGGGGCTGTGCCCTCAAAGGGAAGGTTTCAAGCCACTGACGTGCAGGTGCTTAGTGTGTTTTCTGTTACTCATAACACAGGCTGGGTAAATTTTAGAGAGGAGCAGCTAATTTTGCTCCCAGTTCTGGAGGTTCGGAGGTGTGTGTGATGCTGGTCCTGTAGCTGCACAGTCCCTGGGTATCAGTGGTCAGAAGGGACATAGTGGCAGCATGTGCACCTGTGCAAGTCTGCTATGCATTTTCCTTCTCACAGCGGGGCCAGGTTTAGTCATGGATTCTGCCCTGTTGGCAGTGTCTAGTGCTAATCACCTCTAGAGGCCTCACCTCCAAACACCACAGTACGGCCAAGTGCCCACCCTCTTAGGGCCTCCTGGTATGGATTAAATGTCAACACTTGAACCTCAGGGGATCACTCTGAAGCCATTGCTGAACTACAAGAGGAGGGAGCAAAGGTCTGGGCAATCAGGAGGCTGGGGTGTATCAGACCTGGGAAGCATGAACTGGTCTAGACCTCAGGCTGGACAGAGGTCAGCCTCGCTGTCCCAACTTTAGAGACCCAATTTCCACTCTGGGGAGTGGTGCTTGTGATGCATTTCATGTGAGAACACAATGACTAAAAGCTTAGCAAAGTGGGGATGTTGGCGTGTGGATTTCAAATCCTCTTGCTCCAGGGACAGCATATGATCAGTTCTTAGTTACTGTCTATTGCAGGAAGGAACAAGAAACATGTCTCAGATTCCCGAGGTGAACTGAAAGTGCTATGGTTTGAGGATGCGGCGTGTCTTCTGAGGCCCACTGGCTGGGCCCCTAGGACAGTGCTGCTCAGAAAGTACCACAAGGACAGAGGGGCATTGTGTGGGAACCCAGCGGAGGAAACGATGCTGCTTGGGGAGCAGAGAAAAGCTTGGGCTAGCACGAAGTAGGACTGCAGTCCAGGCTGGGTGAGGGGTATCCACCGAGAGGCTTGGAAGGGATGGCACATCCTAGGAGGGGTGAAGGTGCAGTGAGTGAGGAGCTGGAGCTGGGGACAGATCACTCATGAGTGCCCCAAAGTCTCATGCTGAAGTGTTGGTTTTTTCTTGACTTGACAGGTCTCTGAAGCAAGAGACACCATGAATCATGATCATATAGCTTTGTGTTAGTGATATGTATCAGAGAAACAGAACTAATAGGAACTCCCTACTCCGAGGACCCCCTTTGAAAGGCCCCTTTTTGGGTGGGGAGAGTGAGACAGAGACAGAGACAAAGAGTGACTAACTCACTTTTTCTTCACTCTGGTCTCTCGCAGTCCTCAGTGGGGTGCATGATGCCCTCCCCCTTGTTGGCAAGGGTGGATCTTCTGCAAACATAAATGCTGGTGTCTTCCAGAAACATTCTTAGACACTAAGAAATCATGGCTTGCTATCAGTCTAGACTTCTTTTAGCCTGGTCAAGCTGACATGTAAACTTAAACATCACAAGTGAAGACCTGGAGGTTGCTGTGAAGGTTAAACAGAGAATGATGACTGTGAGATGGAGACCAGAAGGGTGACCGCTGTGGTATGCAAGCCAGAGACGGTGTTGGCTCAGGATGGTGGCAATGGGATGGGAGGGTGCGGCCAGAGTGTTGAGACGTTAATGAGGTTGGATCCAGGAGTCAGATTCTGTGGGGGGCTGTGTGTGTGAAGAGTCACCTCGAGTGACATTTCTGCAACTGAGCTGATCAGCTACTGAGGTGCGGGATGAAGAGAAGATGGACAGGAAGTTAGGATGTTATCTGAACCCCGAAGACCTGCAGGTGAATTTGACCAGATAGACTGTGTATGGACCTCAGGGGAGAGATGGAACTGGAGGTATTTCTGTAGAAAATGGAAGAAGGAGCCTCCCCTGCATGGGGCTGTTGGGGCACAGGAAGAATGGCATCTCTGGGCACCACTTCTGCACCAAGTGCGCATTGAGGACCTGAAGGTGTCCTCGATAATCGAAAGCCTCAGGATCCCAGTTATGGTGCCATATACTCAAGGATTCAGCCAAGTGGAGTTTCAGAGACTTCAGAGGTGGAGATGGTGGACAAACGCTTTAGATCTTGGAGGTCACTGTGATTCAGTATGGCTCCTCCACTTTCCTTTGCTCCTTTTCTGGCCACAAATTCTGAGTCAGTCTTCCTTGTGTGTGCAGCCCAGGTTCATGAAAATCTTGTAAGAATTCAAGGTGGGGCCGGAGATTTAGCTCAGTGGTTCTGGCACCTGCCTTGCAAGCTCAAGATCCTGAGTTTGATCCGGTAACCACATACAATGTTGGGCATGGTGACTCATGCCCACGAGCAATCAATACCACATACCACAGTGCTGGGTGTGGTGGCTCACGCCTGTAATCCCAGCACTCGGGAGGCAGAGAGAGGAGGATTGCTGAGTTTGAGGCTTGCCTGGGCTACATAGTGAGCTCAGGGCCATCCTGAACTACAAAGTGAGACCCTGTCTCAAAAAAAAAAAAAAAAAAAAAAAAAAAAGAATTCAGGGTGGCCATAACCTTCAGCTAGTTTAGCTTCTTCTTGGACCCAGTGGTCAGAGTGGGTTCAGAGACAGCTCCATTTTAGTTCTTTCAAACTCTGTGACCTTTGAGGACTCCAGGGATCATAAATGTAAGTAAGTTCTCAAATAGAGAAACCATTATCCAAATTTAAATCTTAATTTGTGTAGATTTGACTTAAAAGGATGAGTCAAGAGGGTTGAGTCCTGACCCACATTTGAGATGGATTCTATAGTCTTGCCTTGTTAGAAGTTTCTGGATCAGGAGATGAGCTGAGTAACTTCTCTCCAGTTGTCTCCCATAGCAGCAGGAGAGAGTGATGCCTTAGTCTCACCCAGCAGGAACTACTGCATTTGTGTGCATCAGAAACAATTTTTGTGATTTTAATTAATCAGTTTACATGCCAATAACCCCCGAAATATTTTTATGGGTAAATTATAGGTATCCCCTGCTGTGGGAGGATCCCATTGGTTTTGTACTTGTTATACTTTATTTCCCATTAAGTGGTGACAGTGATACCTATGGTTAGGACAGAAAGAAAGAGGGGTGATGTCATCTCCTGGATGAGGCCTGGAGACAGCAGGACCTTCTTGATAGATGGTTCTGTCAGATGGGGAGGCTAGAGTGGCTAGTCCTGTGTGGCCACCCTTTTTGGTCATGGCCTTGTTAAAATATGCTGATGATTCTGTTATACTAATTATTATGATCACTACTCCTACTATTTCATCAGTGTTTTAGCCAGTTTTATCACTATCACAGCTTCACCACTATCATCATGGCCACCATCCCCACTTCTGTCACACCCATCATGGCTGTTATGATCCCAACACCATTTCCACCATCAACACCACTGCCATCTCTATGGCTGGAACACTCGGGCATTATCAGAGTCACAGTGTCCACCCACAGCTAAGCTGCATCACTTTCTGCACCATGGTGCCATTCATCCCACCTGGAAGCAGCATTACCCCAAGATCACCATCTCCCTCTCTCCTCTCCACACACCCTGGTCTTCACACATCGAGCTGACCACTAAATCCCACTGAGTCTCCTTTCCATGTTTCTCCTTAAACAGGACCTTCCTTCCCTCTATTTTCTGTTCAGATCCTCAAAAAGTCCTTACTTCATCTACCCCAAAATTAACCTCTCTTTCCAGCCAGTGTTGTGCTGGATTCCTTTTCTGATATAGACCTACGGCCACATCACTTCCATGATCAAAGCATCTCCTTGCTCTTTGTCATCACTGACTCTCCAATGCAAGTAGTAAATAAACTGTTTTTATGAGAAGCATTCCATAGACTACCATATTCACCTAACTGTTGTCAATTTTTTTTTTTTTTTTTGAGACAGAGTCTCACTTTGTGGTTCAGGTTGGCCCTGAGCTCACTATGTAGGCCAGGCAAGCCTGAACTCAGCAATCCTCCTGCCTCTGCCTCTCAAGAGCTGGGATTACAGGTGTGAGCCACCACGCCCAGCACTGTGATATGTGGTACCGATTACTGGTGGGCATGAGTCACCACGCCCAGTATTGTATGTGGTTACCAGGGATCGAACTCAGGACCTTGCGCTTGCAAGGCAGGCAATGGAACCACTGAGCTAAATCTCTAGCCCAGCTGTTTTCAATTTTAATGCTACTTATTCACAAACACAACCAAGTTTTGACTTATTTTGCACATACTGCCTCTCTGGTTCTACAAGGCCATCAATTGTGAGTCATATTATTATTTTGGACAGCATCAGGAGGAAATAAGTGCTGCCAGTTGTAACTTCAAGAGGCTATAGATGCTATGAAGTGCCCACTATCACAGTTGATATAAGGAAAATTATGCTTTATTATCAAGGATAAGAGAGACTCATAAAGAACTATAAATCTAAACCAAATTAGAAATGAAACAAATAAAGTAATAACATTCAAATTAGCACCATCTAATATGATAGATAAGGTTTTGCTGAAACCCAGCTGCCACTTCGATGAAGTGAGTTGCTGTTGCTGCCCCTTAGGTTGGGTGGTGCGGGCACCTGGAACCTTTAAGTGGCATTGAAAGCTATGAATCAGTCGACCTTGGTCTGGAGCCAGCACACCGTTCGGGCACAAAGTGGACCCCTATGTTCTTTGCTTATTTTGGGACAATTGAAATAGTATTATTTGACCCCAAAATGATCACAAATACAAATGTCACGTGGGTTTGCTAGCTGTCAGAGAAACGATATAGGACGTGCTCATTATTCGTTGAACACACCAAAGTTTAACAGGTTCTTGCCAAGAACTGTAAATCTCTCCATGTAAATTAATGAACTCTCAGGGATCTTGCGATGACAGTTTTAGACCCTGCGCTCCAAGAGAAAATCCAGTTTCCAGGGTGATCTAAGGCCTGCCCGTGTCTGGCTGCAGTGCTGAGCAGCCCCTGGTCCTTCCTGAGTCTCCGCATGTGCTGGTCTCTGTCTGGAACGCCTCCCCTTGTCCATGAGGAAAAGGACCCCTTGCTCTTGGTACCCCAGCAGCTCTGCAAAGACTTACCAGGTGCCTCAGGGGAGCTGGGTTCCCACATAGAAGCATTGATTACCTATCCCTTTACAGTTGTTCATTTACATGCTTGAGAGCTTCTGCTTTATTTTGCAGTGTTTAGTACAGAGACGGTAGATGAGGACCTGAATATATTAAACAGAGGAATTCAATTTTTCCTCTCGTACAGAAGTCAGATGTGCCTATGTGCCACATCCCTGGTCAGCTTCCCGTTTTCCACTCTGCCCTACCCAGGCCCTTCCTTCCTTCTGCTTTCTCTTTACTGCCCTCCCTCTTTCCCTTCGCTTCCTCTTTCCCTCCTCTCCTTCATGCTTTTCTCCCTTTCCAGCTGGTCTTACTCTCCATCTCACAATTTTAGCTCTGTCTCTGTTGCAGGGTGGACCCAGCCCCTCGGGCACCTGTATGAGCCGGACTCAGACCTGGGACACCATGGAGACAGGGTGAGGATGAGCCTCTTCCAGTCCCACTGAACTTGTGCAGTCCCGAGCATGTCTGTGTTCCTCCTCACGCTGCACTCCTCCCGACACCCTGGGACCACGGTCCAGGGGGAGCAATCTCAGCTCTTCACGCCTCCCTTTCCTTGTTAGATGGGCCAGCGCCACAGTGGCCTTACAGCCCTGTGGGGAAGATGGACTGAGCTGATGAACATGAAAGTGCTGAGCACCACTCCTGGCAGATCAGATGCTCAACAAACCCAGGTCCCTCTCACTTTTGCCCATTATCTTCAAGAACAAAAGGGCTTTTGGCAGTGGAGGCACTGGCCAGGGAGACAGGAGGTGTGAGTTCTAGTTCCGGCTTTTACCATGGTGTGATTTGGGGCTACTTCAGTCCATGTCCTGTTACTACAACAAAACACCTGGTGTGACTGCTCTCTAAAGAGAAGAGTCTAGCTGTGTAGTGACACATGCCTGCACCTTCTGCTCAAGAGGCTGAGGCAGGAGGACTGCAAATTTAGGCCAGCCTCGGCAATTTAGTGAGATCTTGTTTCCAAAAAGTGATGTGTATGTAGCTGGTGGTGCTGGAAGCTAAAGGTCTAGGGCTAGTTGGCTGCATCTGTTCTGACCTTAGTGAGGGCCTCCTTGGCTACATCACAGTGTTGCAGGGAAGTGGAAAGGGAAGTGGCCACATGCAGAAGGGGGCTAGGTACGTGGGTGGGTGCACAGCATAACGACCATGCTGGTGAGAGCTAACTGGGGTCCTTCCAAGGGCAGAACCCCACTGACCTGGCCATCTCCCACTGGGCCTCACTTGTTTAGCTCCCACCGCCTCTCACCAGCACAGGGGCCCAGGCCTCCAGGGCAGAGCAGTGCCTCAGCTCATCTTTCTGATCCTCTAGTTCTAACAGGCTACACTGTGGGAGTGAAAAATGATGTTAGGCATCTTAGAGAATTTCCAGAAGGATGGGGGAAATGCAATTGTGCTTGAGCAAGAAGGTGATTATGACATCCAGTACACAAAGGGGCAGTAGCCCTGACGAGTGTCCAGAAATGGGACTTGGGAGCTAGACTTGGGCTCCCACCTGTTCCTGTGTTAGTAGAAAGAGTGTTGGCAAGCGAGGGAGTGAGACCCTTCTCACGGATTGGGTCTTCGCCCTTCCCGAGTAGCACGCCATATCACCTTTCTCCCGGAACTCTACTCCTGCAGTGCTTCAGTGACTGTGGACCTTTCCCAGGTCAGAGGGCATCCGTGTGCCCATGGCTCCCCAAGACAGAGTGAGGGTCACAGTCTGGTTAGTCCACCAGTGCTTCTTGTGGCCAAGGGCTGGCTATCGAAGTAGGGTGCCGTGGATCTTGGGAGTGGTTCTGTTTCTGCTAGGCCCACTTCCTCAGAACCGGCTGGGTGGGGCTGATCTGATACCTTCGGTGCTCAGTGTCCCGACTGGTGTACATTTGAGCCACAGTAAATTACTACCCCACGCTCTGCCTGTTTGCCATGTGCCATGTTTGGGGTGCACACTGGGCCCAGGGCCAGTGGTTCAGGATCAGCTCCCCAGGCTGGGTACCTCAAAACCCCATAACTACAACCTCTGTCTCCCCGCGACCTGATAGTGGACAGTGAGCAGCAGTAACTGACATGTCGGAGCTGAGGGCTTGGCGATATCCACCTCCACCATGATGAAGCACAACCTGAAGAGCTTGCGTGGTGCCTATGCAAAGGCCATGACCCTTCAGTATTAGGAAGTGTCACTTTGCTCTGTGGGGCTGTGCTGCAGTGACAGACACTTAATTCACCTGGGGAACAGCCTGCAGTGTGATCTTTAGCAAGACAGTCCTGTGGTGCTCCCAGCAGCAGGGCATGGCACTAGCTGGACACACAGACCTAGACGTGTCAGGCAATGTGGAAGGAGTACAGTGTGGAAGATGGACAGAAACCACTCATGTCTGTGGCAGAAATCAGTGTGTCTCTCATACCAGGGTCCCATTGTTCCTTCAGCTCTCAGTACAACTAAATTTTCTGTTTTTGGAATCTCCTCTCCCTAGCTGTCAGTCTCACACTGGATGATGGTGGTCCTCCTTCCACACTGGGTGATGCTGCTCTCAAGAGGTGGGACTCTGACCCAGACCTGGCCAATCAGAGGACTGAAATTCCCTGGCTACAGTGATTGGTTCAAGGGTGAACACATGACCCAGATAAACCAATGGAAGGCTGACTAGAATTTGTGCTGGACAGGGGAGCAAGAATCACCATCTTCTGTTGGGAATGGTAAGCTAGTATGATGTCAGGTTCAGCGATTGTACCTTAGTTACCAGGTGGAGAGAGCCTGGCTGGAAATGCAGTCAACTTTGTGGAAAGCAAAACAAGAGATAGATCCAGAGATTCTGGACACAGCAGTGCCCGAAACCAGAACTACAAGTGGTCTTTCATGAGCCAAAACACAACCATGTCTAGTTTAATCAGTTTAAACTCATTATCTGTCAAGACATAGTGTGCTAATCCATTCCCTGAGGACCTGCACTGGAGGGTCTCACCAGAGAGGAACGTTAAGCTAAAAGACACTCAGGCAGGTAGCCAGTCTCTGACAGGCAGGCATTCTCTCCTTCTTCACAGGCCAGCCCAGCCATTCCTCCCTGCGATGCCCACCTTGTTCAGACGCAGCCAGGGCGGGTGCCAGTGCCACCCAGGCTGCAAATATTACAAAACATCAGGGGAAAAGAGCATCATTTCCAATTTAGGCTTTTGCTTTCCCTCTTGTCTTCTGCATTTTTGCTTTTATTTAAGGCTGTGTTCAATGTTGTAATCACTTTTTAATATCAGCAGTGTCTATGTCCCGGGCCTGTGGTTTGTGCTGTGGTTGGGCCTGGCACTGTAAACCAACCCTGCCACTTTGGCTGGGAAGTTCCTGCTGAAATATTGCACTAAATTAATAGAAGGCAAATTAGATATTGGAAAATAACTTTAAATTACATTTGAATTCTTGGGAAATCACATCTTTTGTCTGTGTTAGGGACAAATGAGTTTGCCATGAATAATATGTCTGGTATGCATGCCAAGGGAGGCTGGCAGTGTTGGGCATACGTTGGAGGAGGTAGAGAAAGGTTAGGTCTGTCCAAGAGGGGTGAGAGGAAACAGATAAGGTTTCCTAAGGGACAGTCATGGGAATGAGGTGAGCAGGGAGAGGGGTAAATGCTCAGAAACCCTGGCTGATTTGCTGGCTCTTCCCGAGTCTGGGGCTCCTCAGAGGGAAAGTCAGAGGTCAAATCAGTCCGGTTACTTTCCTGGGGATGTCCCGGGCCATTCTGCGTGCCTGGCACACACGATGGCAGAGGAGTCACCAGCTTTGGCACAGGAACCTGGGTCCGGCAGGAGTGCTCACTCCTGTGTGAGCCAGAGGCGCACGGCGATGGTGGAGGTCTGCTATCTCCTCATTTGTTTCTGAAGAACCTCCGGCCAGGGAGGTGCCTTGGTCCCTTCCGAATTGCTGTAATGAAATATCACAGACTAGATAATTCATAAAGAAAAGGAATTCATTTCTTAGGGTTTGAGAGGTTAGGAAGTTCTAGACTGGGGAAGCGCATGTAGTGAGAGCTTCCTCACTGGTGGGTGACTCAGTGGGGCCCCAAGGTAGTAGAGGGCAGCCCCGGGAGAGCCTGTTGTCCTCCCCTTACAAAGCCACTAATTGTGTTGGGGACCCACCTCCACTGTCATATCTAATTATAATCACCTCCAAATACCATTAACTTGTGACTTTGAGGATTAAGTATCCAATTTATGAAAATCGGGGCACAGTTGAACCCTAGCAGGAGCGTTTTGTGTCTGAACAGCAGGGGCTTTGGCTGGATCCCCTGCTGACCCTCTTGCTACTGTGCATCTTCTGCAAGTCACTTCCTGCTCAGCCCTCAGTTTCTCTCTGCAGAACAGGGGTTCTAGCCAGAGGTGTGGCTGTCAGAATTGCTGTGAGCATGAAATAAAACAATGGGTGTTATTTGCCCAGCACAATTTAACTTATAAGAGGTAATTAATATGATGCAGTCTTGTTATCTGCCCAACAGTCTCGTGTAACAAGATGTTAAAATTGAAGTTTCAGTTAGGCAACAAGGTAAGATAGATATGAAATTTCCAAGTAAGTTTCCAATTTACTTTATGCAGATTTTCAAATAAAATAGTTGGAAACACTTACCTCTCAATTCCCTTGTACCTAGTGTCAAAATGTAAAGAAATTAAGAACAGGAGGATGACATAGGATTTCTGAGTAAAGTACTTTTACAAAATGCTGTCTCAATGGCCTCGTTCTCTTTTTGTCTCAGGGAATAGAAGGTGCTTTCTCTCTTTGTCTCAAATATTGAGCTGTGTGTGCGAGTACACCCTATGAACAGAGTATGGAGAGCATTAGTCAGGATGGCACAGGCCTTGCTGCAGTAAGGGTTAAACCTGGAAACCTCAATACTTAGTTCAACAAGGAGTGACTTAGTCTGGCTTCTCCCAGAGCTGTGCTGCCTGGAATACTCTGCCTTCCACGGTGGGGAAAGTGACCGTGATCCTTGGGCTTTTAACTGGCTCCGTCTGCAGGCCTAGAAAAAGGCACGGACAGCCTGCATAATGTAAGTTCAAGTGTAATAATTCTGTTACTGTGTTCCCTTCCCTGTCCATGTGGAGCCCCAGAGAGAGAGAGAGAGAGAGAGAGGAAGAGGGAGAGGGAGAGGGAGAGAGACAGAGACAGAGAGAGACAGAGAGACAGAGAGAGACAGGCAGAGGGAGAGAGAGGGAGAGGGAGAGGGAGCTGAGGCAGGTGGAATGGAGGAAGAGACACCAGTCATGTCCACCTTTCCCAGTGGTAACTTTCACAGACCTGACTGTAAGACTTGATGACTAAACTGAGTTCAGAGTTGGATTAATACTTTACTCTCCCTCCCTCCCTTCCTCTTTTTTCCTTTCTTCCTTCTTGATACCAGAGATTGAATCCCAACCTTTGCACTGACTTTTATCTCCAGACCTTTTTATTTTGAGGCAGTCGTGAAGCTACCCAGGCCAGCCTTGAACTTGTAGTCGTCCTGCTTCAGCCTCCCAGAGTTCTGGACTCACAGGTGTACCCCGCCACCCTTGGCTTGGGTGCTGTCTTTGCTGAACTGAGGTTCTTTGATTCTTTCAACTACTACTTACTGTGCGTTGCTGGTCCCAGTGCGGGCTACAGCATCAAATGCACAGACATCGCTCTCACGGGGCTGCCATTTCTAATGTTAGTGTCACAGACGTCTTGGACAGAAGAGCCACGGGCCGGGGATGGTTTCACCTGGGACAAGACTGAACCCAGGCTGTTCTCCCGAGTCATCCCTGGTGCTAAGCCTCTCTTGATCCTGCCACCTGAGTATAACTAGCCTAATCTGCTGCATGTGACTTATGGGCACAGTGACAGAGACTGGCACAGCCCAGGGCACAGTGGGTGAGGTATTTGGAGTCCACCTCAGGGGGACAGTGTAACACAGTAGACCTGAGCTGTGCCACCCTTGTCATAGACTCTGGATCCTGAGGACAGAGGCCATGGTGTCCACGGAGCATCTGGTTGAGAGAGGCCCTGTGACCCACTTCCCTGACTGGGGGCGATGCCTGGAGCTGGCAGGGGTAATGCCAATCACAGTGGTGGCCATGAAGGCAGGGCACATGGCTTCCTGTCTTCCCTTGGTGGGTCCTTAGCCCCAAACTCCCATCGTTCACTTGTGTTTCACCTTTGTGATGTCACTGTTTCTTAGGAGCACCTGTATTTTTACATACCCACCCCTGCACCAGCTGGGAGAGATCATGTTTGTGCTGTGGTAACAAATGTTCCCCAGATCCCAGGACAAAAGACATCATGTGAACTAGGCGCCAGCATGAGAACCTTGTGCACTCATGGCTGGGCAGGCTGGGCATGTCTTGCAGCCGAGCAGATGTCTGGGGGCAGAGAGAGATGCCCGGTCCTCAGAGGAGAGCTACAGATGGGCCTAGATGATAACCGTGGGTATCACACTTCTCTGTGAAAGAGGGACTTTCTGGTTCACTTAGATGAGTTTGAGTCAGTGGAAAGCCTCTCGCCACGAAAGAAGCAAACACAAAATACATTACTAGTGCTGCAGCATGGATGTCCACCTGTGACTTAGAATCCACCTGTGCCCAGATAGCAGGATGTGTCGGGGAATAGCGGCAGAGACATGGAGCTGGAAGAGCACCCTGGCCCAAATCAGAGGCTTCCCGAGCAGAACCCCGTACAGGGTCTACTCTCCCCTGGCAGTCTGTGCCACCCAGGGCCGTTCAGCTCACATCTTTGTGCTGCCCCTCACCTGTGTAGTCGTCACTAGAGAACCGGCCTTCAGATGCTCTGTGTGTTCTTGTGATGAGTTGTGTTATTAGAAAGGTGATGGATGTGCGGGCCTCACGCCATGTGGGGCCATTTCTGTTAATGCCTCACATTTGTTGAGCTTTTCTAAGTTCAACAGTCTTGGTTCTAAGCTTTTTGCAAATGTTAAATCATTTGATCTTCAGAATTACCCAGTGAAGTGGGTCCTAATTTGCAGAGGGAGGGGAGAGAGAGGGCTGGGAGGGAGAAAGGGAGATGGAGAGGGAGAAGGAACATCACTGGCCATTGGCTGAGGCCCCACAGTCAGGGTGGCAGAGCTGGGATTCTACTCAGGGTCTCCTCGCTCCTAACTGCTGGGGCTCTCTCTGCTCCTTCAAGTGGGAGCTGCTGATGAATATAGAGAGAAAATTGGATTTCTGCATGCAAGAGGGTGAGCTTGGGTGCTTGGCTTAGACATTTATGAAGCTTAACTCAAAATGGATTAAAGACTTAAATGTAAGATCTGAAACTGGAAACTCCCAGAAGAGCACAGAAGGGGAAACTCCTTGACTCAAGCCTTGGCAGTGATTTTTTGGATATGATACCAAAAGCACAGGCTACAAAAGCAAGAACAAACAAGTGGAACTACCGTGGATTAAAAAGAGCTTTTGCGTGGCAAAGAGAACAATCAACAGAATGAAAAGACAGCCTGTGGTGTGGGAGAAAACACTGCAAGCCAGGTGTCTGTTTCTGGCAAAAGCAAAGTACTTAGGGGATGTGCACAACTCAGTAGTAAAATGCTAAGAAAAACAAAAATCCAGAGAATCCTATTATGAAGTAGGCCAAGGACCTACAATAAACATTTTTCTAAAGAAGATGCACAAATGGCTGACAGATATAACAGGCAGGATGTCACTAACCATCAGAGAAATGCCAATCATAGCCGTGGTGAGACAGCGCCTCCTACCTGCTAAATGGTTTCTAGTAAAAGGACAAGACAGGCGTTGGTGCAGGTGCGAGAAAAAGGAGTCCTCGTGCTTTCCTCCTGGGAATGTAGTTTAGGACGGTTATTATGCAAACAGAACGGAGGCTCCTCGAAAGGTTAAAAATACTGCTGCCGTAGGACCCAGGAATTCACTTTTGGGTATGATGAGTAATTGAAAAATAGTGAATGTTTAGATTTAAAATATATTACAATTAAAAAAATTCCCATTATCCAAACACTCATCATGTTTCAACTTATCACCTTGTTCTTGCCTCCTTTATGAAGCAGCTCTGGAGTCTCCTTTCAGAACTGACTTGGGTTGTTCTGTCAGGGCTGCCTCTGCATCCTGAATGGATCCAAAATATTTATCTTTCATGGCCACTCTGACTTTGGAAAAAGCTGGAGGGTGCCTGGTGCCAGACCTTGGGAATAAGGCAGGTGAGGCCCACTTTCCTGTTTTTACCAGGTTCTTTCTGGTGGACAGCATTCAGTAATAGCATTCATTGTATTTGTTTTTAATCAAAAAATCCCATGTGCATATCTAAAAGAAATGAAATCAATATCTCAAAAAGGATAATCTGCTTTCCTTATTCATAGCAGCGGTGTTTACAACCTAACTGTACACTGATAGTTGAATGGATGGAGCACAGTATACATACATACATACACAAATCAGTGTATAAACATGTATACCTGTGGTATGCACATGTGACATACTTTATACACATAATAAATATTCCACCACAAGGAAGGAAATCCTGTCATGTGAGACAACACGGATTAACTTAGAGGACACTATATTAAGTGAAATAACATAGGCACAGAAGACAAACACAGTATGATTTCAATTTTATGTGGAACCTTAAGATGTAGAGTATACAGAAATGGTTACCAGAGACTGTGGTGTGGAAAACATGGAGAAATGTTGGTTCAACATACAGATTTTCAGTTATAAAATGTTATGGTTTAGATCTGAAATGTCTTCTCAAAGCCTCATGCATTAAAAGGGGAGCTTCTGGAAGGTGATTGGATCATAGGGGCACTATACTCATTAGTGGATTAATTCACTGGTGAATGCATAGTTATGTGTGGTGTTAGAAGGCAGGGCCTGGTCAGAAGATGCAGGTCACTGGCGGCATGTCTCAAGGGTATTTCTCCTCCTAGCTCCTTTCTTCTCTGCTTCCTGGCCACCGTGGCATGGACAGCTTTCTTCCACCAGATCCTTCTGCCATGCCCTTCCTTCCTTGGAGTTTGAATCTTCTAGAAACTGTGAGCCAAAATAAATTTCTCCTCTTTTAAATTGTGTGTGTTTAATATTAGTCCCAGTGATAAAGAGTGATGAAGACAGATTTAGGGAGTGAGAGTGGGGACATTACCATGACTATATCTGACTGTGTGACTTGAAAGCCTTTGGAACTGGTTCACAGGAGCACTTGGACAGGTTTGGAGGTCCCAGCTTGAAAAGCCTAGAATGGTATAAGCTGAGCTTGCTGAGAGATTCTTGTCAGAGTTCAGAAGATCAGAACCCTTATAGAAACATGTACAGTAAAGATTGTGTTCAGAAGGTTTCAGATGGGAACAAGAACTCTACTGGTAGTTGGACTGGAGCCACATGTATTACTTATACAGAAATTTGTCTATATTTTGCTTGTGTTCTGAAGAAACCAAGATTGATGTATTAATAATCTGGAGGAGGAAATTTTAAGGCAGCACAATGTTCTTGCTGTGGAATGGATGTTTCTGGCAGCTTTTAGCCAGATCTATAGTAGGAAACAGGAACAAAAAGCAGATGTGAAGAGTGCAGTTTCATCAGAAGGAAGGTGCTTACAAAGTTGGACCATGGAGAGTATGGTTGCTGAGAAGATCAGCATTAAAGTGTATGTTATAGCAGGACAGTAGGAAAGATACCTTAAGGGCATCTCAAGAATCAGGAAGACCCTGCTCTTCACATAGTCAAAGGCACAGAACTACAATGCTTTCATTATAAATGAGAGCCCCATGGTGTCCTAGTCTTTCCAGTGCTGGAGAGGGAAATGTTTCCCTATGTTCAGCCATTCAGGTGGTCAAGGCCACTGCAACCATGATAAGGGGGCCTGGCTGTGGCTTGAGCTGGTGGTAGACCTTGGCATCATTTACATGGTGCTGATATTTCAGGCATGCTGAGCTTACGAATTACAGGGTTATGGAGGCTTTATCTTAGATTTCAGAGGGAAGTTTTGGAAGCTGGATAATGTGTCCTTGAGAGGACAGTGGGTAGAGCCATAAGCGCAAAGCCAAAGGGCAGTGGAGAACTCATGAAGTTGGCAGTACCAGAAATGTGGGACATCTGCTGAGGTGGGCCAAAGACAGTGAGCAAGCCAGCCCAGGGAAGAGGCCATGAGGGCTACAACCAGCAACACCATAGAAACAGAGGTTCCCAAGTCACTTGAAACTGACATTTCCCCATAGCTGTCCCGCGCTGCTGGGTCTTATGTTCACCTTTCCTGGTTTCAGTCTTGCTTTGATCTCATTCCTTTTTCTCTCACAATTTTTGATTGAGCCTTCAACACACAAGCCTTTAGAAGACATTTAAGGTTTCAGTGGAATAGTTTAGAAGACCCAGAAACAACTCCAGATACACTAAGCCACCTTATCTTTGACAAAGGAGCCAAACATCCCCAATGGAAGAAAGACAGCCTCTTTAACAAATGTTGCTGGAAAAACTGGGCTCTAGCCTGCCAAAAGCTAAAGCTAGACCTATCTCTTTCACCATGCACAAAACTAAACTCACAGTGGA
>PVIC010001905.1:0-84125 GCA_004025085.1 Thryonomys swinderianus
CCCATTTTTACTGTGAAATATTCTTCTTTTTTTCTGTAAATATTATTCTGAATTCTGGCATAACTGTTATCACTCCATATTATATTCATGGCATGTTTTCTTTCCATGTATTTCCTTTCCACCTCTTGCTGTATTTTATATGTAACTATATAGACAGCAAATAGTGGAAGATTCTATTTGTATTCATTCTAACAATTTCTGTCTTTTAATGTTCAATATTTTATAACTTATTGTGTTTTGATATAAATCTATCATTTGTTATTTGTTTTTTCTTTGTCATCATCATCATCATCATTATTATTACACTTTTCTGCCTCCCTTTGCATTATTTGAATGTCTTTAGCATTTTAGTATAATATACTTGAAGGCCCTTTATCCCTCTTTGCATTATTGGTATAGTGATTGTCCTGAGGATTGCAATATACATTTTTAACTTTTCGCAGTCTACTGAGAGTTACCATTTTACTACTTTATGTTAAATGTAGGCATTTGTAGCCATACAGATTCATCTGTGATACAGATTTCATGCCTGTTATATCACGTACATTATATCTGAATATAAAATAAATTCTATAAAGGAACATTATAATTCTCTAAGTAATTACAAACATATGAAGGGAACTAAAGGGAAAATTTTTTTTTATGTTTACCAGATATTTACTAATGCTGATGTTCTTCATTCTTCCCTGAGGATTTAAGTTTTCATCTGGCATAATTTCCCTTCATCCTGAGGAATTGCTTCTTATAATTGGCCTCTGCTTTCAACAAAGTCCGTTTTCTTAAACTTAGCCATTTCAGTTTCCCCCTCTTTCTTGAAGGGCACTTTCTCTTGACACTGCAGGTTGCAGTTTCCAGACCTTAACGGTGTTTGTTCATTGTGTTTAGGGAGCCGCTGTATCTATGAAGGCAGAAATCAGTTGTCACTTTTCCCTGGATAGTATGGTCTTCGGGCTTTTCTGGTTTGATTTTATTTGAAAGTCTTGGGGGAAAGTTATTTAATTTTTTGCTGCTTTTATGGTTTACCTCTCTCTTGGTTTTCATGATATATTTTTATGGTTTTCTTGTATTTCTCCTTGCTTGGAGTTTACTGCATTTCCTGTGTCTATAGAGTTGTATCTTTCACTAAATATGGGTATTGTTAGCCATTATGTTTTAAACTGTGATTTTCCCTGTTCTCCACCCCCCACCACCACCACCATCTTGGCACTAGAGCAACCCATGAGTTAATATTGTACTATGAGTTCCTGAGGCTCTTAATTTTGGGGGGAAGAGGGTACCAGGGATTGAACTCAAGACCATGCGTTTGCAAGACAGGTGCTGGAAACACTGAGCTAAATCTTCAGCCCAAATGAGGCTCCATTCATTCTTGCTCTTCAGAATAAATTACTTCTATGAATCTATTTTAACATTCATTGACTTTTCCTTTATTGAATTTTTATGCTGTTAAGCCCATACAGTGATTATTCTGTTCTACAAGTTATAATTTTTAGCTTTAGAATTTCCAGTTGGTCCCTATGGGGGGAATTTTTTTTTCTTTGCTGTAGGGATGCCTTATATTCACAAGGAATATGTGTTTTTATGTCATTAAGCACAGTTAAACTCTTTAGATGATAATTCAGCATCTGAGTTAATCATCTTTTCTTTTTAAAATTGAGTCTATTTTCTGTTTTCCTCGGACGTTAGTAATTTTGAGTTGAATGTTGGATATTACGATGTGGGTAGTCTGTGTTTTGTTATATTCCTCCAAAGAGGTCTGATACTTTTATTTTAGTAAATGAGTGGCTTAGCTGTACTCAAAGTGCGAACTGTCTCTAGGAGTGAAACTTAAACGTCAGGTCAGGTTTTGTTTGGAGGGAATCTTTTCCTTCTGTTTTGGGTTGGCTCTAGTCAGTCTTGCACATGATGATGGCTCAGGGACTCTCCAGAAGTAGGAGAAGAGTTTCTATACAGGACCGTGTCCTTTCCCACCCCTTCCTGCTCTTTCTTTGCCTGGGTTTCCTAACACTTGCCCTAAAGTCTGTCCTTCAGTTCCTCAAGCCACAGATATTACAGGGTTTTATTTCTTTTTCATGACAGTACTATCACCCACGTACATTAAAAAGCCCATACATAAAAAAGAAGAAGAAGAAGTTCGTCTTTTGTTGCTTCCTTCTTTCAGGCATTACCTCCAGACTCAGTCTGCTTTTATTCACCTGTCAGTGACTTTGTGTTAGTTGCTTTTTATATTTTGCTCAAAATTCACAGTCATTATCTAAAGGAATTTAGATTGAGTAGAACTTTATTTTGCCAATCTAAAGTGGAACCCCTACCCCACATGTTTTAAAAAAATATTTGTGATTCCAGAGAAAGTAGGGTTTAATGTTCTCTAAAGAGCATTCTAAACAGAGCATCATGGTTCGCTTTCTGTTCTTGTTTATTTGTTTATGTGTTTGTTTTTAAGTAAAGTAGTTCCCACATGTTTACTCAGTTGGAATCTCTCTCAACCCCAGTGCAACCAGTTGTCTAATTCTAAGCACTATGCTCCAGAATATCCACTTCCTCATTCTGGGCCATTTCCTTCAAGAAAGCCCTTGTTGTATTCTCACTCTACGCTCTATACCCATGGCAGTTGAGAGCGCTCCAGGATCATTGAGCAGGACTTCCAGGTGACACCATGGATTCACCATTTTCTTCTTCACAGGGTGCCTCAAATTCTTGGCAGCTGAATCCTGCAGAGCTCTGTACCACCAGAGAAGACCCGTAGGATGTCACATCTCTTCAGTCCCCTATTTCTCTTGGGTCACCTTGGTCCCTCAAAATTACAGAATTAAGCTGTAGTTTTATTTAAGATTTTTATCATCTGCCACACCGCTCTGAAGTGCTTATGTCTGATACCATACTGCACTGAGGCTGATGTTTCTAGGACAGGGTGACTAGGATACTGCTCTGGCAAAAGAACAAGATGGAACTCTTTGTAAACCCACTGGAGTCGAGCTCTGCTTCCAAACAAGCTATGGCTGCACAGGCTCTGGCCCCCACACAGTCTGACGTCCCTCGAGCCCCCATCCCTTGGAGAAGGCAGAGATTTGGGATCTTTGGCAATGTGTTAGTACCACTGTTCTGTTACATTTATAATGGAGATGACAATACACAGAGCACAACTCCTGCATTGAAGTATAATACAAATTAATGATACAAGAACAAAAAGTCCTATAAATCACTGAGAAGACAGATCTAACCACATAAGTATGTTGCTTCTTCTTATGTTATTAGAGAGGTTTAGTGATACTTCATGAACAGCAAAACCATAATTCACAACATGCTGTAGGTATGAGAACCAGTTAATGAAATGTGCCATTGATTTCCTTTTTCTGTCTTTTCTGACCCTCTGTTAAATTTAAAAGAGGAAAAGAGATACATTAAATTCCAAATCTAATAATAGTCCCAGTGGGGACAAAGTAGCTAAAACAGGGGAAGAGAGCCCTTTCCACATTAAGAATTGCTCTGAACCCAGATAGTCTATCATGATCATGTGATTTAGTGAAGCGACATCATGGAAGGAAGTTGATGGCTCCTGGTTGGACCTCAGAGAACAAGTGTCACATGGCCAGATCACATCCAGCACTAGCAGCTAAGTTTCCCTGGGTGCAGACAAGGATCGATGACTTCAGAGGTGATGCTTCAGATGTTTCCAGATTTTAGATAGTTATGTAGCTAGCCAACAGATGCCTCCATGGTGTAATTCTACTCCCTGGCATTGACATATCTTGAAGTCAGCTTTTTATGTAATAATAAGATACCATAAGAAGGCAGAAATTTTATCAAGAACAATAATATTTAAAGAAAAAAAGCCTTCAAAAATCAGCGAAAAAACTAAATATTTTGCACATACATTTTCTAAAGCAGTACCTAATACTTTAAGTGTAAACTTCTATGATGTCATTGAGATATTTCTGAAGAACCAGACTACTTGTAATTAATTGTGAAGACTAAATTTATTCTCAACTTCCGTAGTGAGGTAAGGGTAGGGATGTTTACCCAAGAAGAAAGCTAACATGGCGCTCTTCCACACGAATGTAATTTTCACTTGACACAGTGTGTATTTATATGGTAGATGTTTGCTTTTCATTTACCCACTCAGAGTTTTTTCATCCTTTTAGAAATGTATTGATTTATTTTGTGAAGTAAAGAGAGAAGGGAAAAGAAAGGACTCTGATTTGTGGCAAGTGTATTTCCTGAGCAGAATTCTCCTTATCCTACCTGCCATCCTACTCTCTCCCTCCTTCTCTCTTATCAATTAGTCCTTTTATTCTGTAAAGCAGAGTTCTGAGACCTCCCCGGCATCACAGTTTACCATCAAATTCTATCAGCTGTATTGTTTTAAATACAAACTTCGTTTTTTTTTCCAAATTTCACTTTCAGCAAATTGCGTTTTGCCCCCCCCCCCCGTGATAGAGCAGGAGTCAGTAGGAAAATGACCCCTCGCCCCGCCCAGCACTGCAACCCTGGGAGTCAGCCGGGAACAGCCAAGCACTGTGGAGATCCCTATCCCTTCTTGCCAAAGGATAAATAAAGGGCATTCATTCATCAGCTTTCAAGCTGCCACCCTCTTTTCTTTTCCCAGCCCCCACGTCTCCCTGAAATGGGGAGGAGGGACGTTCTGATTATTTTTGCCTATTTCTAGCACAGCTAGGCAGGAACAATTAAATTTAGGGCTTCCCTGTGGTCTGTGGATAACAGTGCACAGTGCTAACTATCAGGGCACGAAGGCAGACAACAACAAAAGAGGCTTTTTTATTTTTTGTTTACCCTTCAGGACACTGTTTACCTTATCACTCAAGGGGAAGTGATCATCTCACCCCTTTTGGAAATTGTGCGGGGTTTATTCTCTAGCTCCGAGTCTCAAACTGGCCAGTGAGGAAGTGGGTATGTCGGCCTGGGGCTGGGGGATTCATCTAAGGCCCTTCCCTCTCTGCACCCCGAGTCCTCTGTGTCCGTGCGTGTGTCTGCATGTGTCTGCTGGCTGTCTGTCCCTCATCTGCCTGTCTGTCTCTGCTTTCAGCACCCCTCCAGTGTGTTCTTACTTCTTTCTACCCGCTCTCCTTCCCCTTTCCTTGATTTTTCTATGAAATCCTTTCCCTTTTTTCTGCCTTTCAACCAGAATGATTTTTCCCGTTTTCTCCCTCTAAATTTACTTCACAGCAGATTGTCTTGTAGTAAATCACCAAAAACCCAAATAGCACTAAAGCATTCTGATACAACATTAGCATTTGCTTAACAAGCACAAGATAAACATTAAACAAAGAACTGCATTTCTTTATTAGAGGCTGCAAGATACATAATCCATGAGCACAAGAAACATGGGACCCAGTGGATATGCAGATGTGTGTTATTTCATTGGCGCTGGGCGGCCTTGTTAGAAAAGGTTTTCATCTGAAGGCTTGGGGGTGGATGGTTGACTGTCCCTGGTGGGGCTGTAACTAGATACAGAGACTGTTGCAAGCTAGGCTGGGCTCCCTGGTGGACCTGCTGATTGGACAGCCTGAGGAAAACTTGGGAAGCATCGGGAAGTGAACTCAATCACCTTGGGGATGATAGGGTAGAACCAGATGAAGGCATTTGACTTCTTTTGTAACTCCCACTAAGGACAGATTGCCAGTGCGATCCAGCCTCCATAACTGCAAATCAGGCCCTTTCCCCTATGCCGATTTCATTAGAATGGCCAGCATGGTGCAAAGAGGGAAAAAAAAAAAAGGTTAGACACAGTAATTTTACAGGCAGGCGGGTACAAAAAAAATCTGCATAATTAAGCAGTCAAGGCTGCTAATAGGGGAGTTTATATGCTCTGGGACCAGGCAAGGGCAGCACATATGGATATAGCACTGGATATTAAATCTACGGCATGCAGACTTACTTCAGGGCCCTCAGAGAAAAGGCTAATTATAGAGAGAGGAATTGTGTTTACTGGTCTGTCTTGGGCAAAGATGGTGAAAGTAGTGCTACCAAGTTTTGCAGTTAGACATGAACAGGCTGCTAATAGAGATATCAAAATATGTGCTTGTGGTTGTTCCCTACCTAATCAACACAGAACGATAGATCCCCCGGACCCTGCCCCACCCCGCGTCACCTACTGCAGACAACACGCCAGGAGCGAAGTGCCACGGGTTAAGTGTGTGCAGAATGTCACCATGCGCGGGATAGAAGTGTGTTTATTATTAAATGGCCACAATTTAATCTCGGCTGTGCTCTTTATCATCAATAAATTTTATTTAGCCGTTTAGCTAGCCCTGTTTAAAAATGTCAGCGCTTCCGGGCATGAGCTCGAAGTCAGCACTTAAATAGAAATGGAGACCGGGTGGAAGTCGCAGTGGGCAGGGGTAAGCCTGGCAGAGAGGGCGTGTTCCTAGAAGGGGCTGCAGTGAGACGGACATTAACATTTCATGATGCAGATCAAAGGTAAAGAGAAAACCCACAGGCCCCTTTGTCACAGGCCCCTAACGACAGCCTCATCCGCAGGCTGAGATGATTTCTGCAGATTATTAAAGAGATGCGTGTCGTATTTGTATGTATGTATGCATATATGTACGCATATAGTTATGTGCTTAATTCCGTACGAAGCACGTTTTCTGAAGAAGACGGGAGCGTGGGCTCTTGGCCCCGGGCTGCTGTGCCGAGGCATGCTGGTTGTTTCGGGGGACCGGGGCTCCCGCGGGTCTCGTGCCCAGAGAAGCAGTCTGGACCCTTTGTCCTTCAGGGAAGCTGCTCGTGGAAAGCGGCGGCCCTCTCCGCAGGCCGATCTGCGGCCGGCCGTGCGCTCAGGCCATCTGTGAGCCTGTCGTGCATTCCGTCACTTCAGGAGGACGAGGAGGGCCGGAGGAGGAGAACCCCACCGCCAGCGCCCGCCGCCTCTCAAGACGCACTAAACCTGGGCTTAGCAGAGTAAACAGCAGCTGATCAGCCCGAGAGTGGGTCAGGCTCGCCTGACATCTGCGCTCTTTCGAAAGGCAGGGAGCTCGGCGCTAATGAGGGGACCGGAGCCGGGCCTGGAAAGCGCGCGTCGCAGGGGCTAATGAACAGGCACTTTGGCCCCTGAGAAGAGGGAAGTGGCACATGGCACGCGGGGTGCCGGGCACCTTTTCCTGTCTGTGCATTGTTCATCGACTGACCAGGGTGTCAGCTTTGCGGAGAACAGCTGGTCGGGTCCTGTGGCAGTTGGGTGAGAGGGTAAAGGTCTTGGGAGACGAGTGTGCTGCAGATATCCAGCGCAGATGGGTCACACTTAATTTTTAAAACGCATTTTCCCCTAGCAACTTCTATTTGAGTTTTTAAACTCAATTTAATCCCCAGTTTTTGTATTTTCTATTCACCGTCTTCTAGTATCATCTGATTTCTAGAGGTCACTGTGAGGTGGCATCTGAAGAAAGAGAGTTCTGATTGGGAACAGTGTGGGGCAGCTGGAAAGCGGCAGCCTTCACCTTCTTATTAAGACCATTCTTTTCGTCCCGTTCTCTCCACTGGAGTCTGTAAAATGGAAGGCAGGAAAATCTGCATGACTAAGTCAAGGTCGGTACCTTGGAAATGGTAGCGGCTAGGTGGAGAGTGCGCTGGCCAAGACCTGGCCACCGTTTTTCTGCCCGTTGAGCGAAAATATAGCCGAGCAAGGGGCCTAGCGGGCGGTGAGGAGATCCTGCCAAGGCAAGGGAACGTAGCGTCCATTTTAGACAGAAATACATTTAGGGACAAGATTAAATGCAGCATCTCTTATTTTTGACTTTTGAGCTGGTGAAAATCCAAGAGCTGCACACGAGGCTTGCCACGGGGGAGAGGGAAGCCGGGCAGAGGAAGGGTACGTGCGGGGACGTTTCTCTGGCTGCATGCTGGATTGTTTAGGGTTGTCACGACGCGCCAGCCAAGAGGCCTCCCCGCCCCAGATCCCTGGGGGCGCAGTAGCTTCTGCGTGCCGCCCCTCCCCCCTCCCCACCCCCTCTCTGTCCCGCGTCCTCAGCTAAAGCGCGCACAGGCCCAAAAAGCTGAGCTACGGCCATCGGCTTATCGTGAGAACAAGCCCGACGCGTGATACAGATGAAGGGGGCGATCAAGAAGAAATACATCACGTAGGAGGAAGAAGATCTGGATTTCCGCTATGGGGAGAGTAGAGCGCGGCCTAGGGACCCTATCAAGTGTGGCGGGACTCGGAGGTGAAAGTAACGCCGCGGGAGAGAAGGAGACCCGGCTGGGACTGGAGCCGAGGGCAGCGGCCGCCGGGCGTTCCGGCCGCTTCCCCTGTGCTGCTCGCCCCGCCTCTGCACTCGCTTCCTGTTACCGGAGCAAACACACCGACAGGTCAGCGAAACGTCCCGCACACCTGACACGGCTGCGGTGGGCAGGAGGAGGAGGGAAGGCAGCCAGCGCTGCTGCGGCCTTGGAGAGGAAGGCGCTCTCTGAAGGGAATCATTGAACGTGTTCAGGACACTGTTTTAAAGTCTGCCATGGCGATCTGCTGAGCTGTCCTCCAGCGCCTGGTGAAATTTAAGACTCACCAAGGTCTCTGCTGGATCTTCCCTCACGTCCCCGCCTCGGAAGGCCCTGCTGACTGGCCCACGGGCTGTTCCGCCGGGGCCCAGCGGCCTGGCACGAATGGCCAGCGGGGCAGTGAGGGCTGCTGCTCCCCTCTTTCTCCTGTTCCAGTGCTCGAACCCGGGCCTCTCTCTGGTCCACAGCCTCTGGCTTCCTGTTTTTGCCTTCTCTTCCCTACACAGAGGAGAGAAGAGAAGCGTGCAGTAACAAAATCAATAAACAATTCCTAAAGATTAAAAACAATTGATATAAAATATCCCAACAATTGGCACAAACCGGTGTATCACACTTTATATCAGTAGTAACTAACATGGACTGAGGTATCACTATGGGCCCGGCTTCATGCTAGATACTTGATATGTATTTTGTTTTTATTTATTTTTTTATTTTGACACAGGGTCTCACTTTGTAGTTCAGGTTGGCCCTGAGCTCACTATGTAGCCCAGGAAAGCCTTGCAGTGGGCAATCCTCCTGCCTTTGCCTCCCAAGCGCTGGGATTACAGCCACGAGTCGCCACACCCGGCACTGTGGTATGTGGTACTGATTGCTGCTGGCCATGAGTACCACCCCCGCTATTGTTGTATGTGGTTACTGGGGATCGAACCAGGGACTTTGTGCTTCCTAGTCAGGTGCTGGAACCACTGAGCTAACTCTCCAACCCACTGATACATAGTTTTAAATTTTTATTTTACTGGTATGTTTGCAATACCTGAAATTTACATTCATGTTAGGGAGTTGCAGGTATATAACCCTCCTCACTCAGGTTAAACCTTCTTCCACCATTTGTCATTGTTACTGTTGTTCTTTTTAGTTCATGTGTACAACATACAATGTTTACATTTGTGGGTATTGGTTCATGCAGTGACCCTCATGTCTATAGCTGTGTGACATAAACAGTTGATACTCCCACCTAACAGATGATTTGGATTAGGCAGGATTAAGTAATAACTCATGCAAACTCATTAGTGGCAGGGTTGGATGTCCACCTACCGAGTGATTCAAACTATTCCTCCAAGTTGCAGGGGACAGAGATTTTCGGGATAACTGTCCCCAGGTAGTTTTATAATACCATCTTCTACCCACACTGGGGAAGGTCCTTGTAAGCCGGTGGGAAAGACCAGAGTTTGCTAATGTGTGTACCGTGTATGCCCACAGGATTGTCTCTCCCACCATGAAGGCAACCTTTTATGCCAGGAGAAAAAATGGCAGGTCACAAAACTGGACCAAATAATAATGGTCCAACTGTTATGAAAACTCAAGCCCTATGTTAGAATAAGAGGATTTGGGTGTGGTTTCTTTCATATTGGGGAAAAAAAAAGATGTAGTGGCTGACTGTTTAATTCTGAGTATTCATTGGAAATTAATATGTAAGCAAGGCACAAATAGGCTTAATTGCATTTGTGACCTGCTTTCTTCTATATCTGGGAGGGTGGAGATGAAAATGGAGAACACACAGTAGATGCATTTTACTGCCAGAGTGGAACTTTACAATTGTACCAGGGGACCTTTTGGTAATGTTTGTAATGTGCTACTATTGTGATTTAGGAAAGAAAAATGCTACTGCTGGGCTTTATTTTCAACCAGTTTTTTTAAAACATCAATTAATGCAATCAAATGTAGTACAGGGAAATCTAACTTTTTATTTACATTTCTGAGGACTGGAGAAGGTTTGTTTGTTTTTGTTAACTCCAGTCACTTGAGCAGTACAGTGTATGGTTTTGTTGGTATTTTCTAAATCAACTCAGTAAGTTATATTTAACAGTCTATGTGAAACTTTCCACATGAAGAAGAGAAAACAGCCTCATAACTGGGACCATTTGTTGGGAAACAAATGATTCTGCCTTCTTTCAAGCAATTTGAAAAATGCCTTTTTTTTTTTTTGGTTTCTAGAAACAGATTTTGTTAATAAAATGAATCATATCAACTTTCTTACCCGTATCAGCAAAGTTGAAATATGTTACTTCTTCAATACTTACTCAAGTTCTTGAATGCCAAGCTGTGGACTAAGTCATGATACATTCAAAAGTTAATAGCAACAAAATGAAAGCCATACTCTTGATCTTAATCAAACTTTAAAAGGTTATTAAAATGGTTTATTAAGATAATCAGAAAGGCCCAAAAATAGTTTTCTAATCTTTCTCCCTATTGTTATTCACTGGCTAACTAAACACACATTATCATTGCAAGCTGCTAGATGATCTCCTGTCTTTCTAAACTGAGGAATGTAATAAATTAAATATTGCAGATGACTCCAGTAAAAACATGTCTCTAAATTGAAATTTAATTATTTCTGTCCCCCCCAATCTGGAGCTTTAAATAAGATTTGAGCCTAGTTCTACTAGTAATTAAAGAATTACTCACATGTTACAGAGAAAATGCACAGTTCTTACAAGGATGTTGGGTACTTGGATCAATTCATGTTATTGAGCACATTAACTGAAAATTAATATGTGTGTATACATATAGTTATTATAGTTATAATCACTCCAGGCAAAGATAATAAGAGGGAATTTTACCCTCATAATAAGTTAGCAGTGATAAAGCCCTTTTGGGGAGGAAATGGAGGAGCCTGAGTTTGACTTGTGTAGACAGTTCTGTCAGCTACTTGTGCTGAGAAGTTGTGTTGGCCTGAAAACAAAGCTTGATCTTTTGTGACAGATTAGATCATATTTAGACCTAGCTGGGTAAGCTAAGGTCATAGTGAGGACTTAGATTTGGAATTTCCCTTCTGTTTTCACTTTAAGACAAAATTTCTAACACTCATTTAAGAGGAACAATGCCCAGATTCTATGTCCTATGTGTCACTTGGCTGAATTCTTCCTTTTGGTCCTGAGCTTTCTTTCTGACAAGTGTCCCCCATCTGGTTGTGTGGTTAAGGCCAAGCGTTCACTGGGCTCATTTGCACCAACGAGGAACCAGTCTCCTCCTTACCAGTCAGAGGCCTTCCTACTAAAGACCTGCAGTTGTATCTACTTCTCTCAGATTGTGTTTTGTCTGGAATTCTTTGAAATAGTTTGGAACAGTATTTCATTAAGGGAAGTTCTCTTCCCCTTCGTGAGAAGAATATTTTGTTACTGGATATTTTTGTCTTAGTATCTATGTACACTCAATATGTGATTGGTTCAAAGTATACTAAAAATACGTGCTCCAATTTATCCTTTTCACACATCCATACAATGCTAATCTATATTCAGTTTATTTTAATTTCTGAACTGTCTTTCCTCTAATATTCAGGAACTGTCTTTCCTCCAATATTCAGATCATCTGTTTTGTTCAACACTTACTAGGCCACAAAGGTACATAAAGTATTTGCATTTTTTTCACATTGTCCAATATAAAAATCCTCATACTAATCTCTGCTTTAAAAAAGCAGGTATTGCTCCCACTTTTCAGAAGCGAACGACAAAGGAGAGACCAAAACAACACTATAAGTATCTATGCTCAACTCCTGTGTTGTTCTGAAACTGATAAGTGAATTAAACATGATCTGTTTTCTGCAAGAAAATCAACTCTACAGTTGTGTGTGTCACTTTGGATTCTTAAAGACAGCACTGGAATTCCTTGCTAATTGAAACACATATCATGCAGGGGAAGCGGAGCCCTTAAATATATGAAGTGTTTAAGGCCATCAATAGATATTTTGGTGACATTATTTCAATAGGTTCCCTTTTGTGAGGGAAGATTCAGTCTTGTCCTTTATTGTATTAACCCAGTATACAATGTTTAAATTTTTAAAACTGATCCTGAATGAGCTGGTTCAGGTTTTAGAAAAATTGTCATAAAGATAGAGGATTAAATATTTATTGTGCCCAAAGCATCTTTATAATTTGGCATTATAGCCTTAGAAATATTTAATAGCTTTGCAGAAGGTAATATAAGGAATTACTACCTGAGAAAGAGCTATCCATAATTATTGTGTCTCATTCTTCATTTAACAGATGCACTTACTAACTAATCCATGGTTTTTAGGTCACATTTCATAGTTCTTACCTTTGGCTTTTACCTAACAAATCACATAGACATTAACTTTCTACACTTCCAAATTCAAAAACATGAGATAAATCTTTCTCATATAAATCTATTGTCCTTCCTTCCTTCTGCCTTTCTTTTTTCTCTCTCCTCCCTTCCTCTCCCATTGCACTGAATAACAACTCTTAACATTGCTCTCGACCGACAGAAAAAGGAAGAACAAAATAGAAATGACTATGATTCATTGACATGCCAGTAACATCTCGACTTCAGCATAGAGAGTCTAGATGTGCTCTGTGTCCAGAGTGACGCCCAAGAAAGAAAACTAAGGTAGGAACACGTGGAGCTAACCTGTCTTCCGTACAAACTGTGGGGCTATGAAGTCACACACTTTGGAAAAGTGCATGCCGTCTCAGCCTTCCCCCAAACGCTTCATTTAGAACCTTAACAGGGAGCTCTTCAGGAGCTTAAAGGAGTATCATTAGCCACAGGCAGAGTAGAATTAGATCACTCTTTGTTTCTGCAGAATTTAATTCCATGAAAGGGTGTGCCAGCCCAGGCTCCACACAGTTTTGGGTGGCAGTTTCACGAAATCTTGGGGTTACTGCCAGTGACAGAAGACACCCGTGTGCTGTCACACCGTCACAGAATGTACAGTCAGGAATGTTACTGTGGACAGATAGCTCACAGCAAAGAGTCTGTGTCCGGTTTATTCTTAGCTCCTCTGGAGAATCTGGAGAAAAGGGGAAATTTACTTCGTCTTGCCAAAACTTTGCCAGTTTCCAATAGGTGCTGCATATTAGTTAAAGTTTTGCTTTCCTGAGGGAGGAAGAAAGCATTCATTTGGGGACAGAGACTTTACCCGTTGTGGCTCAGCACAGGGCGTGAAAGGTGGACTGGAATATGGTGAAGCTTGCTGGATTAGTCAGGTGGCATGGAAATATAAATGACTCCTTGCATATCAACAAAACAGGTAGAAAACAATGACTTTTGTTTCTTTTAACTGACAATTTAAAAGGTTACATTCAAGGTTGAGGAAAAAAAAATTTTAGGTAAGAGTTTGGTGGGCCAACACAGTCTTGGGTTCAGGAAGCCTGAATTTTCCATACTGGTGAGAGCCTTTGGGACACGTTACTCAATATCTCTGGTCTTCAATTTCGTCATCTTAAAAGCAGCCCCTAGTTAGATTGTCTCCCAACCCATTTTTTTCACCTTTATGTACAGCTCCCACTTTAAACCACAGAGATTTTCTTCATACACTTTTTTAGTTTGCTGCTTCTCTGGCTCTTCGCAGGGAAAATAAAAGAGAACCTGCAAAATGTTCTGGGATCTTCGAAAATACTTGACCCAACAAATAGAGTTTGTGAAGTCTTTATTAGAATATTTCCTAGTAAGTGGGTAATGCCAAATAATGGTCAGCCGAGTCTCCTGTGCCTCCACAATCGCATTTCCCATATCACATTTCCCGTTTCTCTGAACGATGGGAGAACTGTTATTCGTTTTTGGAAGGATACTAATCACCTTAGCACAGTTTTATGTCATTCTTTATTTCTCTTTGTGCACAAAACCCTTATCCAAAATACAGCCCAAAAGAAGAGACTGCACGTGCATTCACACGCCGTACACCCACTTTTCTTTTTAAATGTCTTGTGGCAGTTATTTTCCTTTGCTAATATATTTTGACACCTTGTGGTTGTAACCTGCTGTTCTCTTTAATTGCTTATTGTTATTAATTATATAATGGTAAAGTAGTTGGCTGCTTGAGCCACTTGGCTGTAAAGAAATTCATTTATCATTATTGCTGCTGGAGCTACAGAAAACTGCCAGCATTCTATCCAGAGATGAATGTTTTCGAGATCACATCCAGTAAAAATTTGAACATGGGTCAAATCTCTAAGCGTTTTCTCTCTGCTGCATCCCCTGGCTTCTTGTGATCTGTGAGTACCTTCATTTGCTCTCACTTTTTGTTGTTGTTGTTTGTTGTTGTTGTTGTTGTTGTTTTCAGTCCTTGACCTGCTGCTCTTTTGGTGAAGATTATGTGTTGTCCTGGGCACTCCAGTCAGGGGCGTATGCGATTAATAACCCTTTTCTTCACCCCATATTTCTAACTAAAGTTTTCCCTCTTAGTATTTCTTTGTGGTAATGTTCCTGCCCTTGCAGCTTTGGTATACGTATATTTTATTTTAAATAACTAAAACAGATTGGTCATTACTTAAACCCCAACTTTCCTAAAATTGATTATTAGGCCCTTAAAAATCACCCATTAAATAATCAAGTGTATTTAGACTCGCCACCTGGACAGTGGCCAGGCCGTTGAATGAAGGCATGGAGGACTGATACCCCGATGCCGTCATCTGGACCTGCACTTGCACCCATCCAGCTGCTCCCGATGGCAGCAGTTTTTTAAATCTGGTCTTAATTTAGAATACGTGACCCCACAGCTGCTTGTGCCATGGAGCAGCCAGGCCAGTGTTGCCCCTCCGCCTTCTGGCAGCATGACATTAAATTCACACTAGTTAAGCCAACTTAAATTGAGCCTCCTTGAACCTTCCTAAATAAAACTAGTGGCCTTAATTACAATCAGGCAATTTAAAGGTTATGGAGCTCTAACTAGTACTGCAGTATATCACTTTAATAATGCAGAGGAAAATTTCTCTAAGGGGTGGCATCGTTTGATTAAGAGAATTCAAGTTTCATGGCACATTTTCCAATAAACTGTTTTTAGCAATCCTACTGCATTTATGGTGCCATTACATTTTTTTGTTGTTGTTCTTCAAGGCCAAGTTGCTAAGGTCATGACAATAGAACAATAAAAATCTGACTCACTTGCAAATAACATGCGGTATGGTGATATTTGAATTGGTGCTTAATAGTTTTTCTCAGTATCACTAGCAAGTGAAAGGAAAGATGACAAAGTCCCTGGGAGTCAGAGGGACTCCTGAGCCCCCTTCCACCTTCGCATGCCATTTCAGATATGATTTGTGGGTTTTTGGCGAATTCAGACTCTAAACACCACCGTTTAGGAGAAAACATGGTGTGTTCACCAAATAAGTAATCAGTCATGTAGTTTCTGAGACGGATAATTAGCCTTGAAAATACCCAACTAAATTTCACTGTAAACATATGCTTGTCAAGGGCCATAACATTTGCAGAAGGTGTTGAACTTCACTCTGTTTCTTTTGTTTGATTTGTATGTCTTGTTAAATCATCGGCAGTAGCGACTGTGCTTTCTAGCAAGGATAAACAGCTTTCAGTGATCGGAGACTCTCCTTCAGATAACTAGTGGCTGTATGCCAGCAGAAGATTAAAAAAGAAAAGAAAAGGCCCTGACCCGTGTCGTAAGCTCAGCACAGCACAAGAAAAACACGTCTGATGAGCGCTGGGTCCGGTACACGGCTCGTGTTGCTGTCCACAGCTGTGTGGAATTAATATTGACTCTTACACCATCTCAGTTCTCAAAGATGTTTTCCTGGTAGATTTAACTTTAAGGCAGGTTACATTTAGTTTATGCTGCATGAACTATCTGCTTCCGATTTTACCACTTTGTGTGGCTTTTTTTTTTTCCTTTTTGTACAATACTGGAAGATAAATATACCTCTGCTTTCTCCGGTGTCAGAGTCCCAGATGTAAGGGCATTTGTAGTAGGTGCTTGATATCACATGAGAGAAATTTTAAGCAAAGAGTGTAATAAAGGCATACATCTGACTTTACTAGTTAGTTAAATGACTGAACCTTTATATAATAAGAATACAGACTATTTAGAAAAATTGTTTATGGGTCACGGATGGATGACAGAAAGATGTCCCTATGAGTTGGGACAAATCGAAGGCAGCTATTCCTTCCTTTGTTCAGTGCCTTTTTGTATTTGAAACAGAAAATGTATCCTGACATTGTTCCTCTTGAAAGAAGGGAGAAATTTTGATCCCATGGCTGCTTGAGACAAGCTGATCAGTTAGACAATTTGGTGAATGTCCTATTTCCCATAGCATTTGCATCTTCCTTCGGGAAGTGAGTCAGCCAAGCAATGTAAGGTGAATTTGGACGAATTTATGTTACATATACACAGCTTAAAGTACAAGGAATGAAACAGAACTTTTGAAACAAAAGGAAAATAATAAATATTGTTTTAATGTCAGCTGGGGCATTTTAGTCTAATGAAATCAGATGTAGGACTAACTATGTATTTCTCACAAAGCCAATAAATATTTTATTGAGTCCCAGCAATGTGCCATGTCCTATTGTAGGTGCCTGGCCTGTGTCACTCAACAGAACAGAAATATTCTTGCCCTCCTGATACTTGGAGGCCAGCAAGAGCTGATAAATAAACCCTGGCTTAGTCCTTAAGGGTGTCTTAGTATGAAAATGCCCTGTACTGCCACCTGCCACTCGAAAATAGGGATGGTGGACACTTAACACAGTCCTGAGTTAGGAAGATGCCATTTCTGGTCCTCTTGTACCTCAAACTCTATGCAAAATGCGACTCAATGCTCCCCGTCCTCTTTTTTTTTTTTTTTTTTTTTTTTTTTTTTTTTTTTTTTTTTTTTTTTTTTTTTTTTTTTTTTTTTTTTTTTTTTTTTTTTTTTTTTTTTTTTTTTTTTGAGACAGGATCTTGCTTTGTAGTTCATAGTTCAGGCTGGCCCTCAGCTCACTATGTAGCCCAGGCAAGCCTGGAACTCAGCAATCCTCCTGCCTCTGCCTCCCGAGTGCTGGGATGACAGGCTTGAGCCACCACGCCCGGCACTGTGGTATGTGGTATTGATGGCTGGTGGACGTGAGTCACCACGCCCAGCATTGTATGTGGTTACTGGGATCGAACTCAGGGCCTTGCGCTTGCGAGGCAGGTACTGGAACCACTGAGCTAAATCTCCAGCCTTCCCCATCCTCTTCATGTACTCACTTAAGACAGAACAGATCAGTACTAAAAGCAAGGCAGTGAAAAACCTTTTGCAAAAACAAAGGTTTCCTTTCTTGTTCCCTTGATCGTAAACAAGGGGAGAAACTGCTCCTGGAAATTGGGTCCCTGTCAGTGGAGCACAGTGGTATAGGGTGGAATCGATGCTTTATTCAAAAACCTGAATTCTTAAGAGCAAAAATTTCTGCTTTCTGGAGGATGTATTTCAGATTTAGTTGGTCTCAATCCTCATTCCCACCTTTGCCTTTCTCAGCACTAAAGATATTTGTTTACTGAGGAAAAGTTACCACTTTATTCTTTTCTCAGTTAAGAATGTGTTTTTCTTTGGATGGAGGAGTACTCAATATGGTTTTATCAGTACCCTTCTATTAACTTTTTTCTAATTATAGAATTTTGGGTAAAAATAAATTAAGTGTAAAGCTACGGGTTTTCACCATGACTTCAACTTCAAGGCCCACATTTCTACCTGCAAAGAGAAGAAAGACCTGGAAGTACCAGGATTTTGGTCAGATCTAAAAGGCATCTTAGCCTGTGTGTTTATTCTTATTCTCCACCTATGCCAAAGAAAAAACACTGCTGAGTCCCCACAATTGGAGGAAAGCCACCTTTTTGGTGGATTGTTTCATTATTTACTCCTGAACAACATTTCTGTGTTTTCTCCTCCATGAGAGCATTCTAATAGTTATTTCAAATAGCCGATGTAGTAGCCAAGGCATTGAATGATACTGCTTCTCAGAGCATCTGAAACCCACTGCCTGCCTTTCCCACCCCTACCCACCTGGACCTCCTGCTGGTTTCCAAGCTGCTGATGTTTATGGGGCTCTAGGCAGCCCCTGGGCTCTTTAAAATCTGCTGGGTACCATGCAGCCTCCCCCAGTTGAATCATTTCCTGCTTTAGCCCTGCTGATAATGAGAAGCTCAAGACAGGAAATAACTGTCAATATCAGTGATTTTACTTATGAAGTCTAAAAGTATTGCAGTCTTCAGGTCATTGACCTAAAAATAGTAATAATATTCAAGCTAAATGTAGATCACCTTGAAGTTCAGTTCTGCCATAGGCACGCAGGATGCATACATACCATTTGGCTGCTTGTTTGTTTGTTTGTTTGAGATGCCTGTGAGTTAGATGCTTTGCACAGGGAGGGTCAAAGTCTAGGTCACTGGTACACCTTTCGTTGCATTCCCAGTGTCCTTTCTTCATTGCTCTAAGGATCTTGTGCTCGTGTCTCATGTTCCTCTCTCAGATGGCACAGCATCCTGACCATGGCAGACATTCCTATACTGCCAGGGAGAAAACTCCGAGACAATGCCAGTGCCCATCTCCAGGCCACATTCATTTGCACGCTAAGTTGTTCCCAAAGAATGAGGGCAGAACTTTTTTAAATGGGATAGAAAAAAAGGGTTTACAAAATATTCGGTACTCTCCAATTCTGCCTTTCTTCAGGGACTTTGTGACTAATCTCCTGGCAGACCTTGAAACCTAAGTCATGTTCACCAGTGCCAAATTAGCACCTTCGTGTGTTTATGTTACAGTCGTGAAATATGTGCCATATAGAACACAACAAATTATAGTGGCCAGAGTGCCGCGGACCTAGGAAGAATGGGCTGGCTGTGTGCTTGGCAAATTACAGCACAGGCTGCCTATTTTTCTACCCCTGGTTTCTAGAGTGAGCCAGCGTAGCCGAGGGCTGAGTTTTGTCATGTGTGGTTCCGCTTTGTTACTCCTCAGACCCCTGGCTTATAAATGTGTGCTTGGAAATTAACTCAGGGAAGAGGAGAAGCAAAGTAAAGCATAGGGGGTTGGGAATTGGTTTAAGGCATAGTTGTCTGGGATTTTAAAAAAATATATGTGTAAGGCTATACTACTACATACATTCGAACTAGAAAAATTACAACTTCAGGGCATTTAATTCCTCTGTTTGGATTTAGGGGGCACAGTTGATTCCTACTCAGGCCAGAGCTTTCAAGTACAACCCAGCCACACGAGGATAGGCCAGGAGGGTTTGTGTCTGTGGACCTCAGCCTATAGATTTATGCCGGGGGAAGAGGCTGGAGGACCCTCCTGGCCAGTCTCGAGGGGAAGGGAGAGAAGGATTTCTACTTATAAACTGATACAAATTGGTCCTCAGTAATGGCTGTGGTGTTGATCAGACGGCAGAAGGGGCCTCCGGTGGCCCTGAGCTAACAGCCGCATGTAAGTCGGCTACTACTGAATATTTGCTGGTAGCTGCTCTAGATTTCTGCTCTGATTGAAGGGAAAGGAGTGTAAGCACGGGACGCAGGCTGCAGGCTGCTGAAAGCCTTTCTCTCGTTCAAAGCTTTATACTGAGATATCAGTGTCTACTGTTAAACGCACAGGTGCGCGCCTGGGCTTGCACGGCGCCTGAGCAGCCGGACGGCGGCCCTTACAGCTGCAGCTGTCCAGCGGGCAGGGTCACTCTTCCTTCTGTCCGGGTTGCAGACGTTGTGAAGGGAAATGACAACACACCTCTGAGCTGGCGTTGGACGAGCAGGTCGTCTCCTCAGAGCTCAGGTTTCTAGAGGACTGTCTGGCTTCCCGCGTAGGCGGTGAGGCTGTCCTCCGATTATGCATGCAGGCTCGCTCCTTCACAACATTTAATACTGGAGTAAATATTTACCTGAGCACCGACTCCTTCACGTAGACTTGATTCCTGTTTACATTTATGTTCACACTTAAATGAAGATGAACAAATGGAAATAATTGTTGGAGCTGAAATTTCTGCACAAGTGAAATTATTTCTCAGTTATCCTCAGTGCATCTTTGGTCACGCGTCACTGTGGGTGATGGCAGGAAGTTGCCGGTTTCCATCATGTTCTCGGTGGTGAGGGCTCCGCTGGGCGCTCGACCCCGGGCGCTGGGCAAGGTACTGCCCACTGCTGTGCACAGGGTGAGGGACTGCGCATGCTCCGGGGTGGCGCGAGCTCGTAGTGACGGCTGTAGCGATATTGTCTTTACATTCAACCAGATACTATGCATTCTGGCTTTTTCTCACCTTCTTGTGGTACCTCTTGTCTCTGCATGTACGTGGCTGCAGTGGTTTAATGTGACAAACTGGAGTTTGTACTCCATGATATCACTCAATTCCTGACTTTCGATGTAGCTTCTTGGGTATCTTTACTAGTAGGGTATAGAGATAATAGGTTTATAGAGAGCTCTCTCTCTCTCTCTCTCTCTCTCTCTCTCTCTCTCTCTCTCTCTCTCTCTCTCCTGTATATCTCTGTCTCTATCTACCACCTTTCCTCCATCTCCCTTTCTATCTCTCTCTCTGTGTTTTAATTCATAGTAACCTAAAAAACAAATTGTGCACATTTTAGAAAGTCTGGACAATATAGATAAGCAAAAGAAAGAAGAAAAATCTCAAAGTTTCATTCAAAGATCCCATCTATAATTCTTCATTTGAAAAAAGGGACTGCACTAGCCTATTATATCCTTAATGGAATATTGTAATGGTTATTAAATCAATTGCCTTTGAATCTCTTTTTAATAAATGAGGCAGACTGTATTATCCAATTACTGTCAGCTGCTACCTTTCCGGAGTGCAGAACTGGTTATTTTGATTGAATTTTTAAGCTTTTGGCACCTTTAGGAAGAAGCAGTGGGAAGACAAGGTTCAAGTTGTGGCTTCAGGGCAACATCCCAAGCCTAAGCCTTGGGTTCCCTTGAAATTGGAAGTGTTGATGGTCTCACCTAACGATCATCAGTGTGGACAGGAAATAGAGTTTAACTCAGCCAGACCCTTCATTCTGCAGATCTTTGAAAATTTTTAGAAGTTGAGATGGTGCTGTTAGCCACATGAGATAACTATAGAACTCATGAGAGCAGAGGTGATCAGCTAAATAAAGATGCGCCTTTGAAATCCTTATTTTAAATCAGTTTCCTGAAGTGTCTGTTACTATCTATGCCCCTCCCCCTTCAGTTAAAAAACACAAAATGAATTATTTAACCAGTCATAAAAATGCTTTGTCTCCCCCATCTTTTTCCCTCATTACACATTTGACCCTGCAGTAATAAGCAAGTGTGAGGACGGAGAAAGTGTTTACCTTAGCACGTGGTCTGGCACACCTGAAATGTATTTCTTCTTCTCATCAGATACCTAGGAGATCAGTTTGTCAGCTACCCTCAGTGAGTAACTTACAAATAAAAGAACCTCCAGTATTTTCTCAATATTACTGTGTGCTTTTAAGACATAACAAATAGCTCTGAAAATACTAGTTATCATCATTATCATCTGTGTCACCGAGCACACCCACAAATAAAGGGTAGAACACGGGCAAGTACGTCTGCACTAATAATCCATAAATACCTTCACAACTATGAGTTCTCTTTGCCTGAATCACTTGACTAAATCTGAGTTATTTGACATTTTAGAATTCAACATCTCTTTTCTTTGGATAAAAAAGAAAAACTGAAAGAGTCATTTCTCCTTGTCTATATGCATGTATATCTTATTTATTTGTCCTTCTTTTTCCAAACAAAATACTTACAGTAAAGGAGGAGAACATCACATTAGAGAATATTCTGACTTCATAATTCCCTTCATGTACACAGAACAGTCAATCACTGTTCCCAGGGAGAAACCCACCAGGTTTGCTCGTGTTACTTGAAGACCGTCACAGCCCAAGAACTCTGGGACAGGTGTGTACCAGCGCACACCCATGGGCTACATCTTGGTTCGTGTGTAAAACTAATACAATTTTCTTATTATTTTAATTGTGCACCCCGTGAGGGACAGCATGAGAATAAAACATACAATTTTAAAATGACATTAGAACTCTTGATTTCCTCCAGCTCTCTAAAATAAAAGGTGCCAGCTCGGAAACTGTCAAGTATTTCTGACAATGAACTCGCTGGTCCAGTTCTCTCCTGTAAATAGTACTGCTTATATTTCTTCATGAATAGTTACAATTTGGAAATTTTTGATGACTACAGGAATTTTTTAGAGAAAAGGAACAGATTTGTTTTTTTAAAGGGGAAAGTGCCCTTGATCTTACACAATCCCTGAAGCTTTTTGTGTAGCCCCTTGCCGTGTTGGTAGGCACAATTAAACTCCCTCTTATGTAATTATAATCGAGGAACTTACTGTGCCACCCAAATACAGACTAGGTTTTTATCTCTTGTGAAATGTAGACAGTATTGGGTGGCTTAATTAGTGCTTTGCCTCTCTTCTTTACAAATTCCAGTCCTCTGCTTCTAAAGACTTGTGCTTGTGTGAGAAGAAAGATTAGGAATACAAATAGAGCGATTTTACTCCTAGTTAGCTAATAATAACTCACTTTGTACTTGAGACTTTGTATTGCCAATAATATCAGCTGGTGAAGGACTTACACAAGACTGTTGTCTTCAAATGGAAGGAAATGACTCCAGAGACTGGTTACTCCCATGGTGTAATTATGTTTTACATTCTGTAGGCCTAATAGAATCTGACACAGATGTTCTTTGGCAGTATTTTATTTTATTTTTTTATTGGTACATTTTATTGGTATGTACACATCCCAAATACACTCCATATTGAGAATTTGTACCAGTATATGACACAACTTAATTCTCATTTTTCCCCTTCCCCTACCACCACCACCCCCGCCCCTATATAAACAAGCTTTGTTTCCTTTTTAACCATCAATTTTATTCTTTCTTCATTATTTATCCCTAAACCCCATTTCCCTTTGAATATTTACTATTTCACGATATCGGTCATGCATTCTAGAACACATTTACAATTTTAGTTTCTCATACCAGAGAAAAGACATGATATTTACACATTTGTGACCTTTTTAAATTGTTGCAAATAAGAAATAGTAAAAATATGACTTAGTAATGAGCCAGGTTAAACTGCAGCCTCTCCCTCTTACTCTTCTGGACAAGTAGTTTGGGAAGTATCAAGTGGCTGCCAAAAGCCTACCTGCCATGGACCTTGAACTCTGATGCTAGGTTACATTTATATTATGGGTTTTCCAATTACTAATACTTCTGACTCAGAGAAAAGTTATTCCAACACTCTGGGCCTCGTTTGTCTCATCTGTAAAATGGGTCTAAAATAGTATTCTTCATAGACTTCCCGTAAGATGACATGAACGCATGTCTGTCTGTAAGTACACAGAACAACAGTATCTGAAATCCAGTGAGTGTGAAAGAGGCACTTGCCAGGCTGTTACATTTTTCTGGAGTATATTTTCCTGTGTCTTGTTGCTATGATAGAAAAAAGTGGAGCCCATGAAAATGCTTTGGAGAAAGATAGGCAGAGGAGATCTGAGAACAAAATTAAAACGGCCTTACAAAGTCAAGGAAACAATGAATGGGAAGAATTTGGAGAGTAGCAGTACAAAGCAAAGCAAAGATTATTGATAAGGTAGATAAGCATTAATGATATTTCACAACTAGTAGAAAATTTTGGGGTAAAAAAGAAACTATATCAAGAATACCACTGAAAACCTTATGGATGGGAATAGCAACTTCTAGAAACTCTTGGGCAAACTGAAAGAGAGGCAGTGAAGACAGAGGAAAATATACCCCAGAAATACTATCCGCTTTTCTGTGGGTCTTTTAGGACTTTGGAAATACAGAGCTGACAAAATCATGATAATTAAATTAGATGCCTAGATACACTCATTGTGTTTCAAAAGCTTGATAAATTCTGACATCTGGTTATCTTTGGATTTTACATTCCAGAAATATTTTAAATTGGTATGAACTCAAAAATAATGAGAAATAAGCAGAAACCACATATACTACACATATATATGTAGTAGATAGATGATAGACAGATGATAGATAGATAGAGCTAGAGATACATATATCTACATATCTATGTCAAGTGATAGTAATAGCTGAATGTGTGCTGTTACACTTCGCTCACTGGTCTGATGGCGGGACGAGCGGTTTCATCTCTTCCCTTCCTGTGTTTTCCTTGACAGATGAAGGACTCAACCACGAATGCAAGCTCTGCAGCCAGACCTTCGACTCCCCCGCCAAACTGCAGTGCCATCTGATAGAGCACAGCTTCGAAGGGATGGGCGGCACCTTCAAGTGTCCCGTCTGCTTCACGGGTAGGAGGCTCACTTCTGGGAAACTTCCACAGAGACGGTCACGGGCCCGTCTTGTCTTCCCCACCGCAGCGTACGTCCCACGGCCATGGCCTTTTACAGAGAAGGCGTCCGTTCAATTGGGGGAGAAGGTGTTTGATTTCGCTGATTAGCATTATTGACGGCGGCCCGCTGACAGGACCCGATGGGCAAGAAGGTTAGCCGTCAGGACGAACGAGTGGCATTTCAGGTTCTCTCTCAAGTTTGCACTTTTCCACTTAGAAAATGACACCCATGTTGTGTTCGCTTTTTTTCTCTCAGTGTTAAAAGGTTATCAAGGCCAAGGCTGATTTTTAATTACAGGATGTTCAACTAACAGCGCAGGCACGTTGGCCGCGCATGTCTGTTATTTACACCCAGAGAATTTTATAACCCTAGCCAGAAAAAATAAAAATGACCACGTTAAAGTGCTCCCAAAAATTCTTTGAAGTAGAAAACAGATTAGATGAGACATTTATTTTCTATGAAATTGGACTTTTAAAGTTGACATGAATTTATGCTTTGAAGAAACTTTTATTAGGTGTTTTAGCATTATGGATTTTTTTTGGGGGGGGGGATAACGTAAATCAGACATTATCATTTGAAGTCCATGGGAGTTGAAATATGATCACACATATTTCTGGCTTGGCCCCAACAATGGCAAAGGTATTCTGGAAAACTCAGTGATTGTTTTGCATGTGTCTTGGACTCAGTGGTCCAGGCCCTCGAGGCTGTTTCTTTTATTTGCCATGTGTGTGAGTTCTTCAAAATTGACTTCTTTGTTTGCAGAGCAAAATTCCAAGCATTGATTATTTACCCTCACTACATCCAGCCTATGGATTTCTGTTCTGTCGTAAAATGGAGAGAGAGGAGGCACGTGTAATGCCCGGTTCCCACCAGTAGCGCCCGAGCGTGTCCACAGCCCTGCCTTCCACAGTTGCCTATTTGATTCCTTCATCCAGTAATTCCATCAGCCACCCCGTCCCTTGTTTAAAAGTCTTCCTTTGTACTTACGGATTTTGTAACACAGTGTACTTCTGCCACAGTTAGTGATACATACGTTAAGACACAGAGTCAGGAGTCTGCATTCCTAGTAAGTACACACGGAGGAACACAGCCGTAGACCTCCTCCCAGCTAATAATAGACCCCTAATAAGACAGCCTTCCATGCTCTGGCCAGAAACCTCATAAAATATATCAAGATCATTATGGAGATTAGTTGCAAATCTGTTTTCAAACCCATTTCTTTTTGTTGATATGTGTGAAGAGAGAAAAATGCATTCATCATGAGCAGTCTGGATCATGTTCTATACAGACAGAAGCAAATTCTGTTAGTGTATCTTGAAGTAATTTAGAAATAACAATTAGGGGAGAAAAAAAGCCTTTCCAGTATAAAGCATGTTAGGTGGGAAAGGAAACCTGAGCAGTTTTTTTAAGGTAATGAGAAATGTGATGAAAATGTATGACTCACAAGAACAATATTCTAATATTTTAGGTTGGCTGGCAATTAGAATAATTTTAATGATTAGAGTGGAGTCAAAGTCAAATGCCAACATCCTTAATAAATCCTTTTCCTGCCTATACAGATTAATATTGTAGATGCAAACTTTTTTAGGTCACAGTGCACCAGGCATCCATCAGAAGTCAGTTCTGCCAACCCAAACACCGCCTCTGGCATATACAATTTAATTATTAATAGTATGTCTCCCAGGTAAACTGTTACACAGTCTTAGGGCCTTGTTTTGTAGTCATTAAAATTGAACATGTTTATATTATTGAAACCCTTGCATTCGGTGTGTAGGCTGAGTTGATCTTAAAGTATCCAAAGAGAATTTACCTGCTGTTCTGTTGTACATTTATAGACAGTGCCCCAGAGTCGCTGTGGGATATAATTTTTAGCATTAACACATTTAAATAGAGAACTGTTTGCTAGCTATAACTTTAGGCAAATACAATAAACAGGGTTTTGGCATCTATGATTTCTTAACCTATGGATTGCTGAGAAATAGGAGTCATTTCTTTCCAGGCAGAGCTGTGCGTTTGACAATTTTGGGCTTTATTTTAAAAGATTTATAGAGAGCAGGGCCTCCATAAACCGTTGCTTTGGAGCTGTTTGGATTGAATTAGGGGCTTGGCAGAGCACACCTGAACAAAAGCCAGAGACCCAGCCACGAGTCCCCCGTGCCAGGGTGTGCGGCCGTCAGCCCCGCCCCGCAGGTGCGAGCCACTAGCTGAGAGCGTTGAGGAGACACAATAACCCAGGTTCACCCCTTGTCGTTGCAGTGTTTGTTCAAGCGAACAAGTTGCAGCAGCATATTTTCTCTGCCCATGGACAAGAAGACAAGATCTACGACTGTACACAGTGTCCGCAGAAGTTTTTCTTCCAAACAGAGCTGCAGGTAACGTTCTCCCAAGGAGGCCCGGGCTTGAACCCAGCTGCCAACCTTTAGGGATCGAGGGCATTTCAAATGTGGATTCAGAATCTCACTCACCCTGGGCCGCCATGATGCTTTCTGTGTGTGGGAAATGAGAGGGCAGATTAATAGACACCAAAGTAATTTTGCCTCTGGCCGCTGTCAATCATAAAAAGAACTTGAACAGACCCATAATTGGACCTTCTGACCCAGACTGAGAGGCGTAGGGGTCAGGTTTATTGGGCTGTGGGATCATTCACCTCACTTGTCAGGGCTCATTCTCCCAAATCCTGTTTTATTCATACCCTGTTCCCGCAGGGCTGCCGGTTCCATAGATGTCCAAGTTATTGTTATCCCGGATATCCTAACGTTGGGAGGGAAAAGGGAAGAGGAAAAACATGTGCTCTTGCCTAGGATGTATTTCTTCCAGTTAACAGAATAGAATAATTATTACTAAAATGCCCCAGTAGTTGAAAATGTTGGCACCCAAAGCGTTGGCTTGAGCTTGAGTATCTCACTTACTTGATGTGTGACTGACCTTGAGCTGGAACTTCTCTGAATCTCAGAAAAAAATAAACATCACATGGGGCTGTTCTAAGGTGGAAATGAAGTTATGGGTATGAATAAGTAGACAGTTATTTCAGCACTTCTTAGCAATAGACTAGTAGTTAAAAATATAAGTCAGATACCTGAATTTTATTCCAGAAATATCACTTAATGTAAAGGGAAAAAATATCTTATTTTTTCCTATTACTTTACTTGAGAAATGGGCATGTATTTTATCCCTATTTACCTGATGAAATCCTGTAAGATACTGTTTCTTAAAATTCATACATTTCTGCCCGGCGTGGTGGCTCACGCCTGTAATCCCAGCACTCGGGAGGCAGAGACAGGAGGATTACTGAGTTCCAGGCTTGCCTGGGCTACATAGTGAGTTCAGGGCCAGCCTGAACTACAAAGCGAGACCCTGTCTCAAAAAAAAAAAAATTCATACATTTCTATAGGGTCCAATGGGGGTGAACTTAATATTATTTTGTTATTATGAGATTATAATGAATAATATTATAATAAATGTATATATTATGATAATGTGTTATAATCAATGTTATGATGATATATGACTAATAATGTTCACCTTAAAGTGGAGAATACTGTTAATGCTATAACACTGAACCCTCGATGCAATTACACAGGAGCTGATCTGGTTTCCTGCTAGAAGAAAGATTGAGGTGCCCAGAATCCACTTTCTCCTTGATCCCACCACACGGTGATCTGGGACACCTCTGTGTCTCCCTGGGCTATGATGAATTTACATTTATGTAAATTATATATCAAAAGATAAAATTTGTAGTTTATTGTTTTGGTTATTGTTTTAAGTGAACAGATAAGTAAAAGAAATGAACTTTCAGAATATATTCTAAAATCAGGTAAGCCCACTGAATTGTTATCGTAAATCAATGAACTAAAAACTAGTTGCCACCTTACCCACTATCACTTCCAAAAATGATCATACTGCATGTTTGCCAACTGAACACAGAACACAGACCAAGTTGTTTAAAACATGTATTGGCAAAGGATTTAAATTTCTGTTTTAAGAATAATACACTCCTATTGAAATGGTCGTCAAAGAATAAGCGATTTTTGAGTTTAGTTCATGAACCTATAAGATAGCCCATATACGTAGTGATGCTGTTAATATATAAACTGTAGAGCAGAGTTAAGTAACAGTTTAACATCCATTAAAAAAATTGTATAGGAGCTTGTATCTATCTAATATTCTTGAAAAAATATTTACAATAAACTTCCGCTTTGATACTTCTTAGTAATTTGTAACCTTCAATTACTATCATGTAAAGAAACCAGCACTGAGGCAGTGGCCATTGTCAAAGAGATGAGATGAAGCAGTTAAACCCATCCTTCTGAACCCCAGGTTTCTTTAATGATTTGCTTTAGGGTCTCATGTAACGTGGTCTTCACTCTGTCCTACAAGAGGTTCTCATACTCTTTGATTTCAGGAAGACTTTGCATTGTCAGGAATTATTGAAGATCACAGAGGGCTCTACTTTATATGAGTTACTGTCTATTGATAGTCTTCTAATAGAAATGAAAGTTGAAAATGTGTCAGACACATAAAACAGCACACATTCTCATAGCTGTCACAGGGATGATGTCCTCATGCATTACATAACCTCAGGAAAATTGCGTGATTCACTCTTGAGATAATGAGAGTGTAAAGAGAAAGTAACGTCTACTAGCATTATGAAGATAGGTTTCGGCTTTACAGAACCCATACATGTGTCTAGGAGATCACAGAAGTCCCTGGACCACACTTTGAGAACTGACAGTACAGAACTTTTACTATAGAACTCAGAACTCTGAGTTTTGGTTACTTTATGAAGTGAACCGTCTCTTCAAACATTTTTGATCTATTCATGTTGTGATCTGGGTCAAAGCAAGATTTATTCTGTAATTCAAAGCTATGAGCATTAAAATCATATATATTTGGTCTCGATATGAATACTCAGGCTTAATATGTGCACCACTCTGTAGATAAGAACAGTGCTTATGGTTAGTATGTTATTATTATTGTGAGTCTGAGATGAAATATTGACTTTATAGTCAATATTTCACAAAGCTATAATCCACAGTCATGGGAATATCTGTGCAGGTCTATTTGTGAAAATGCCCAGTAATAGTGGTGGCTTTGGTTTCAACATATTGAGAACAAATGCATCAGAAATTTACTTCTTCTAGTTTTGAGAATGTTTTCATTTTTATGTTAACCCTAGAGGTTTATGGTCCTGCTCATTTGCTTTTGCTACCCAAATTACCTTACAGGATGGGATTAAAGTGCTTTTAAAATATTGATTTATTTTATGTCCTATATATAAAATGGGAATGAAAAGTACATGAAAAACATGATGCAGTTTTGTTAATTGTGAAGATGAAGGGAAAATCAACTGAAATTGACAACAGTAGACTACAATGATAGAGCAGAAAAATGAAACCATTTTATCAGCCTACTGTAGTTTGTGCTTTAGTATATAAAATAAAGTAAGTGTAAATTTTAAACCACTTGAGCTCATCTACTTTTTATGCCACTAAAGTTCAAAAGGAAGGACTTTTCACAGGAGCCTATAAAACTAAATGTCCAAGAACTGAAATCCTATTAGAGACCTTAAAGCATAGAATTTATTTGCGTCTCATATCTGGGTAAGAATAATACAGTAAGCTTCAAATATGCTTTTCAGAATTGCCTGGTGACCACATAAATGATTTAGTGACCATAATAAAATGATTTATATTTCTTTCATTGTTTACTTCCAGATAAAAACATGAAGTCCTCTTTTTAACACCTGAATAGAAGTGCTTGTTGAACATACAATTTATATACAAATGTGTGTGTGTTCACACAAAGAGAAAGCAATGTAATGAAAGCTATATACCAGCATGCATAAAACATACCACTACCATTGTGTGTGCAATATATGCATGTATGTATATGCTCACACATATACATGTGCTGACCTGCTTCCACTTATATTGCCTACACAGCAACCAGTTCAGATAATCCCCTGTTCCACACTGTCTTCAGGAGATCAGACGCTTGGCCACCGCCCCTTGGATTCCAAAGCCACCTCTTTTCAGAGTCAAGCAAGGTGAAACCTCTTGTTTCATCGAGACTGTCCATGTAGGACACAGAGACACACAGAGTAGAGGTTGTGATCTTCGAGCAACCACCACACCTTGCGGACCAAAAGATCTAAATTCCAGTCCCCAAATGTAGATATTAACATACAATTTTGAGCAAGATACCAGTTTTATAAGAAAAACCTAGCATGTTGGCAGGAGGGCAGAGGCACTTTGCAATAGACGTCCATTATTTGAAAGAATGAACATTTGATTTTAGATATGAGTGAACATGTTCAGCGTTTCACATGTTTCCCTAGTGGAGCTCAGATTTTTTTCAGCGGAACTTAGGGAAGCAGCTTCAAGAGAGGACAATCTGATCCAAGAATAATATCCTATGATGCATGTTTGTAGCCAGAGTGGTTTATACAGGTGTAAGTGGTGTGTTTGTAAACATCTGTTGAATAGGCCACTTTCTTCCAGTACACGAATGGCTGTTTAATGGGTAGCTCTTGAAAAATCTGCAATCAGATGGCAGTGAAAACATCTCCTGATGTGTCCAGTTAGCAATTCCCTTCACCCATCCTGTTAGGAATTTAATCAAGATTGAGAGAGTCCCTACAGTGGGGGTGGAGCAAACTGGCTGAACTTCAGGCTCTGAGATGCTCATATTTCATTTTCTTTTGAATCAAAGGTAATTGTGATATTTTGTTCTTCCCTTCATTAAATCATGAGTGTAATGTTTTCCACAGTCAAAAGAAAGTAGATATTTGACATTCAAAGGGATATGCCAAGACTTCAGATCTCATTAAAGTTGAAATTTTTCATTGTCTCTGTAGCTATTGCTTTTTCTTCTCCAATCACTTTTCCACCACATCACCAGAGTTGGATGCCCGTTTTTTGCACCACAGTTCAACTGGTGCTTAAGTGTGATCATCGTATTTCTGAAAGTAAAATGAATGCTGATAGGACAGGACATCCAAGATGACAATCAGGACTGCAGTGTGGCCACTGAGTGGCCCACTGGGGCCCTCACTAACTTAGCTATTGGCCCTCACCTCAGTCCTTCTGTAAACGCACACAAAGGTGTGACTCAGAAGGTTTGAATTATACATACTGCAATATTCAAGAGTCCTTGTTAATAGTCAAAAATCACAATTGCTAAAATACGTGATGATGCCATGAAAATACCAAAAACAATTAGAAATATATCTTATTCATAGTCTACTAGCAAAGCAAAAGTGTGCATATTAATAACTCTTGGGCAAAGTAATACATGATCAATTGCTATAAGCATTCCAAGACAGGTCGTTACTGTCCCACTAGGAAAATTATGTGGGGTAAAGCTGGCAAGTAGACACCCACTGAACATTACCTCTCTGGCCCTCATTCTGCGTCCAAGTAAGCAAACTCAAGATTCATGGGCCAAGATTTAGCTCAGTGGTTCCAGCATCTGCCTGGCAAGCAGAAGGTCCCCGGTAATCACATACCACAGTGGCAGTCCTGGTGGCTCACGCCTGTCATCCCAGCACTCAGGAGGCAGAAGCAGGAGGACTGCTGAGTTTGAGGTTTGTGTAGGCTATATAGTGAGCTCAGGGCCAGCCTGAACGACAAAGAAAGACCCTGTCTCAAAAAAAGATTCATCATTATTTGGAAATAAAATATCAATCCCAGACATAAGTGAATATTTCTTAGCTTCCTATGTTAGTTCACTGCAAGTTTTCCAGTTAATCGTGCGTTGACATATTAATTGGTTTCCATGTGAAATTATTGTTTGTAAACATTTGTCTTTTGAACATGATCAGGAGTCTAACACATTCTCGTTTTGCTTTTTAACATCAAACTATAAAATTCAGCTATTTACATGTGCTTTCAGAAATATGTTTCAAAATAGTGTGACAACGCCCCTCCCCTGAGGGAAAGGTGGCCAAAGATGAAAGTATCTTGCCCTCCATGGAAGACGCGGTGGGCTCCGGGGTGGTCTGAAGAAGGCTTCTTGTGGTTTACTTTGTTTTCCTAGTTTCTTCCTGGGGAAGCTGACATCCCTTGTGCATGGGAGAGAATGGGCGAGTGAGTGGCACAGCAACAGCACATCCAAACACAGAGTGCTGCTCTGTCCCCCAGAGCCATCCCCTCCAAACTTTCCCGTACATCTCCAGGGCTGAATTTTGATTTCCCATAGAACTTAAAATTCCTTTCATTATCCCCACAGTCCCAGCCCTGTCCTGCCTTGCTCCCTGTCACACGGTCCTCCAGCGAGACCCCAGGTGGAAGTGTTTGCCATGTCTAGACCTGGTGCATCTGGTTCTATCTGTGCGGAGGAACAGCGTTCCTGCCCTTCCTGCGTGGCGTGGGTCGTGCCCCTTGGTCTCTGGCCCCTCAGATCCACCATGCTTCTGTGTAGCTGCTGTTCATCCTCTAACACACCAGGGAGGCTCTGAGACTCACAGGAGCATAAACTGGGTTAAACACGTGTGCAGCTCCGGAACGGGCCCACTGCACACACCCCCTCATTTCGTTGCTCTGTGGGCCTGCGGGGCGTTGGAAGCAAACTGGTGCTGGGGCCACTTCCACTTAATTTGCTCAGTGGTTACATTGATCTATTTCTTTTATTTGATCAGATCTCCAAGAACCAAATCATTTGCATTGATTTATTGATGGGAGCTATGTTTTCACCATTACTTTTGATCACTTTCAGCTGTTAATATTGGATAATTCAATCAAGATTGATTGGATTTACCACTGAAGGCAGAAAGTCAATCACCTAGGACACAGAAATAGGCACTGCTAACGTGACCTTAGTTTGTTATTTTCCTCTCTCTGTCTCTGTCTCTCTCTCCCTCTTTCTCTCTCTCTCTCTCTCTCTCTCTGACATTATTCTTAAGCAAATGAAGGATTTTGCAATTTTACAGCATTTATAATGCATCTAAAGATGATTTACTTTGCTTTTCAATAAAACTACAGAAATTAAGCATCCGTACAGAAAGATAAGCATGGCCATCACAATGAATTCATTCGAGCTAAATGAGTGAATGCATTTTCAATTACCCATTTTGTACCAATAAGTGCCTAATCGGTGTGTGTGTGTGCTTGGAGGCACAACCTGGTCTCACCTTTTTCTATATTTGGCCCTCAGTGCTTCACCATGTGTCCTGGTAGTCAAATTTTCAAGAAGCAAGTGGTTAATATGACTGAAGTAAGGGCAGCAGAGGTGATTGCAATAAGCAGAAGCCACTTTATTTGCATTTGAATCACTCTTACCGCACCCCAGTTCAGTCTTAAAATATTCTCCATCCATTAATTTCTTGATGTTCATATCAGTGGCTGGTTTTTTTCTATTACAAGAGCGTACACCACCTCTTCGTTCTAGGACCCATCACCTCCTCCAACAGCCCCGTTGTTAGCGAGCTGCCATTACATTATTTTTTTGTCTGGCCCAGAGTTGACGACAGATGGCCATCTCCAATCTGCCATCAGTGCGACTTTATGGAGCATCCGGCTAGGGTGTACTGAAGAGCGCAGTGGCCAGCTCCACAGCCCCCTCCCCACGCCCTGGAAGCGCTCCTCACCTCTGCCACGCTCTGCTTTGGCTGGCTGGCTTTGCTGGCCCCGCCATCTTCCATGTCGCCAAGAAAGCCTGCTGCCACCGCTCAGGAAGATCTGCCTCCATCAGGAGCGAGAGACCACAGGCAGGAGCGTCCTGCAAAGGCCGAGCTCTTAATGCCTTTGTGGTCACGTCCTTTGAAGAGAGCCGGAAACCTAAAGCTCTAGAACATTCTGCCATGCAGACAGGCACAAGCAACGCACATATGTGTTCCCATTTTAGATGTCTGCCCCATGCAGGGATCGATTTCCTCACATGAACCGAGGCCAGGTGCCAAGAACGGCCCTCTGTGTTTACAAACTTTTATCTGACTGTTGGGAAACGACACTTCCATATCCAACTGCTGTGACAATCGCGGCGAGAGAGACGGCAATCATGGACTTTGTCAGTCCCCGGAAAGAGCAAAGCGTTCACCCGCACATCCTCTCGGGGGGAGGGGGCGTCTCAGACCACCACCTGCAAGGCCCCGGCCGCTCTGCGTGTTGGGGGGGAAGATTCATAGGCTGCCCCTGATCGGGTTTGCTAAGGCGAGGCAGCTGCAGAGCCAAACGTGTATTTTAAGAGGAATTCACATTTGTATCCTTTATTGTTATATTCGCAGCGAATCTACAGCTCGGAACAGGCTCTGCCCTGCAGCCACGAAGGAGTAAGTTCCCTTATTGGCGGGAGAGCGGTGTTCTGTGAAAGGCTGCGATGGGGTGGGCGAGATGAATGGTGCTTAAAAGCACTGCTCGCGGTGCTGTCATTTAGAACCGCAACTCCGAGGCTCTAACGGGAGCGAGAGGCCGGGTAAACGAGTCCTTTTAAAACTGCTGAAATTTCAAACTGCCTAAAATAACAGGTCTCCTTCATTGATAACTTCATTGAATGAGTAACTGGAGAACTCCCTGAGCAGGAGCTGCTTCCCAGAGCGGGAGTCCTGCGGGGAGAGCTTCTCCCGCGGGCCCTGCCTGGGCCTTGGGCCCCTCCGCACGCGCCTGTCCCTCCCACACCGATGCGTCTGGGTCTCCGCGACTCCGTCCCCTCCCCCTCCGAAGACCACCGCTCCCTGGAAACCCGAGTCACCGACGAAGATTTCTGTTTCACCTCAACAAAACTTAATTTTGTAATTGTCTGACTGAAAGCACCAGGCACGGTTGCCAGGCTGGTGTGGCTTCTAGACATATAAAAGGCTACTGTGATGCCATTAAATATCCGCAGCGTGCTGCGTGGCGCTTTGAGTTTATAAGGGTGAAAGGTCAGTGCGGGAAAACGGAATGGTATATTTGCTGTGAGACAGGCCAAGACCTCACTGCCCTACTCAGTTATAATTCATGGTGGTACTGGTGGGAAGCCCTTATCCCTCCGTGGAGTTAATGCGCCTCCCCTGAAGCTTGCTGAGCGCACCCCCGTGTCCCCCACCATCTGTGCCCCACTTCCAAGCGCACCCCACCTCCACCACTGAGCCGTGGCTCCCCAAATCAAACCAGGGGTGTCATTTAGCTAGGGGAAAAAGCGTGGTAGGAACGCACTTCCACAACCTTTACCGTCTCCCTTAGAAAGTGTCAGCTGGAAAACGGCAAAGCAGCAATTTCCAGAAAGCCGTAGCCGAAGCCAAGCAGTGCCAGTCACCAGGGGGTAAAGGCGCTCCGAGCGCAGGGGGCCGGGACACAATACGAGGTACGCGTGACTGTCCAGGTTCACCCTGTCCCCGAGCTGAGGGTCCGTGGTGAGTCCACGGTCCTAGGAAACGTCTGTCTGCTCCATCCATTGGCCTGGGCCGGCCCCTGATGCCAGCGCCACCCACATGGCCCCATCCGTGATAAGATGCCACCCGCTCTGAGGGCCGGAACTAACTGCCTGGGCTGTGTGCAGAACCTCACTTGAACCGCCGGGGCGGGAGAGCTCAGGAAGGAAGGGGGAAGCCCCATCAGTGGGCCTGGGGCCCCCGCCCCTCCCTCGCCGGCCTCGCCCCTGCCTTCTGCCTGGGACCCCAGAACGGGGAGGGACAGGCAGAGAATCCGTGTCAAAGCGCTGGCTGAAACCAAGCCTTCCCTGCGCGGCCGGCCCCGGGTTATCTGTCGTGCTTCCTAGATGCGCCCTAACACCATCCGCCGTCAGTGGCCGCTTTGGAAAGCTCAGTCCAGGCCTGAGACAGCAGCACAGGAATCTGACGAAAGCGCTGCCGTAGGGACCTACTGTGTTAGAACTCCAGAATGGCCTTTTGATGCACAGACTCAAGCTAACTCCAGAGACGTCAGGAGGACATGGCGGGGTGAAGGTCGGAAGGCAGCGGCACCCACGCGTGAAGCAGCCCGGGCGCAGTCGGCGCTCGCCTGCCCTGTGTCTGGGTGGGACGAGTCCGGTCACCTCGCTCATCCCCGAGGAGAGCAGGCGGGATTGGCTGTGCTCACTGTCCAGGTTTGCTTGGGTGAAAGATCGCTCTGAGATGACACAGCCGAGTAGTCAGCCTGAAATCCTGGTTGGTATTTTATTAATTTTGCACCAAGATAAATCCTGAAATTCTGACAAACTCCATGACAGGTGAAATTCCTTCTTGCAGAATCTTCTCAGCAAGAGGCTGCTCATTTCGTTCTGTTCCGAGGCAGGCAACAGGAGGGCAGCTTTATAATCAGCCCTCAAAGGACCCCCAGCCGCCCCAGAGTCTCGGGCTGATTGAATAACTCCTGGGCCTCTTCCCCTAGGCCTCCATCAGCGGGGGTCCTGTGGAAAGCAATCTCCCGCAGACTGGCACTGAAGTGAGCTTTAAACCACCATTTTCTGCTCTCCAGAGGAGCCTGGAGTACTAAAAGATAGATGGACTGCAGATATTTTATGAGAAACTGTCAGAAGAAGAGCAGAGTAAATGTTTTTTTCTTCTTCTCTGAGTCACACACTACATCACTGTTGAATTTCTCCCAGCATCTTTTTACATTTAAAGTAAGGAATTAATTGGTTGCTAACCTTTAATCCCCCTCCCTCTTCTTCGTTGTCTTCCTCTGTTCTTTTTTTTTCTTAAATATTCACACAGAGGCCCTTTGCTTAACCACAGTTGCAGAAAATCAGTACCATTTGCAATGAAATATTTATAATGACAGAATGAAAAATTGGATTCATTTTCTGGACTGTAGCCGAACAGTCTGCAACTTTGCGCGGCACTGCTTAGCATCTTGCATTCCTCCCTTTGGTTGGAGTCATTTTCGAAGATACCACATGCACGCTTACCTCCGCGTTGGAGGGAAGGCTACCAAAACACAGAGCCACACCCGCACACACAAAACGGGGAAAGAGCATACTTGTGCTTGCACCATTCTGTAAAAGCGTAGAGAGGATGTGAACTCAGTCGAAGGAAGAACTGGGAGAAGTTTGCAGCGGCTGAGGAGGCAGTGGGGCCTGCACGGTGGGGCGATCAGCATGCCGTGGGATCTTGGGGCAGATTTATAAGCAGATGGAAGGCAGGAAGGAGGTGTACACATTTGTGCTGGACGTCATCAAGCACGTTCCTCCTTCCCTTCCGTGTTTCCTGCTTTAGCTTTCCTCTCCAAGTGACCTTTGTGTACAGAGCTACTTTCTTTCTAAGAGGGTTGATTATTGCACTTTTTAAGAGATAAAGACACAAAAGGATTTTGCTAATGTTGTATTTGAAACAAGTGTCTTTTGTAAGTACAAAGGACGCGCTATATTTCCCCATATGACCAGACTGGACTGGATTTGTATCAAGGTGCCTAGGAAATAAATGGCGGTCGGTGAAACACGTTCCCAGGTGCCACTCCAAAAGCACTTGCCTGTTTCTTCTTCCTCCGTGGAAGTCTAGAGCAAGGGGTGATGGCCTGTCTAAAGGAGGGTGCAAGCAGGCTCCCGGCCCAGCCCTGTGTGGGCCTTCCGTGTTGTGCCTCCTTTGGGAAAACTGGGCTCAGTTAGTTCAGTGTTGTTTTATTGGGAGGATTTTTCAGAAGAGGAAACAGTTTCTAGTAGATTCAAGCATGAATAAAAGAGTCTTAAATTCAACTCTTCAAGATTTCATTCACTGCATCTGCGTCTTGCCTTTCCAGCTCTGCAAGATCAATAATCCATATTTGACTGTATAATAAAGACTGCCTGTCATCAGCTGATTCACCCTGTTTTATACATGGAGAGGAAGAAGAATACAAACTCACTTCTACCAATCTTTCATATTCCTTGAATGTTAAAAAGCATTCTGTACTATAATTATATAAGAAGAGTATAGAATGCCTTCCGATATTTTATCCTAGAATCATTATGACTCACAGCACCTTGCATTTTGATTTTAATTTTCACATCTATTGCGTCCGTCTGTCCTCCAGCTAGCCTGTCGTGGGGACTCTGCAAAAGCTCAGGCTTCTGGCCAGCAACAGGAGTCCCACTGCCCAGTTTCAAAAGAAAACTGGGTAAAGTCTTTTGAATCTTGGAGACATAGGCCCTTCACTCCCTCTGTGGCTTATCATTTTTGGAGTTTCTGAATGCTTATTTCTTCTCTTGAAAACAAAATTCAGCTCAAATTGGTAAGACCCCAGAATGGAAAGGGGCCATTCATTATTACTGAGATCGCTCAGAACCACACGGGGTAACCCAGCCTGTTTGTGACACTGGGCTTCTAAGAAACGTGGTGTTTGACACAGACTTCTAGACCCGTCTTTTCATTGCATTCCCCCCTTAAAAATGATGTGGAGAAATTCGCTGACAGTTGAGCGTGAAATTATGTGTGTTCTGACACGAGCTGCCTTGTAGCACAGGAATCTAGCCTCTAGTTACTTAGCTGTAGCACTTCCATGATTCGAAGATTCAGGAGGGAAAAAAGTAGTTTTCTCCGACATGTATATTTTAGGATGTGCCCGTAGCCTTTCCCCAGAGTGGATTTAGCAGATTGTATCCACTTAACCCTTACTATTGCTTGTTTGCTTGAAAGCCAAGGTTAAGCGGAACATTTCTTTACATTAGTTTTTCAACAACTTAGGTGAGTCTGAAATATATACTTGCGTAAATGGGAGCTGTAATGGTGAAGTGTTCAGAATCAATCTCCTGCACGAGCCAGGAAAGGAGCACTGAATAGCACTCATTTATGTGCTGCCAGGCGTGTTTCTGCGTGTGACACGGCTTGCCCAACCGCTTTGAATGATTTTCTGTGTTATTAAGCAGACTCGCCAGAGCAACAGGCCTCCTGACAGAAGTAAAGAGCCCTGGACACAGTCCTCGGCAAGGGAAAATCGCGCCACCAACCGGGTCGTCGGAGAGGGGCGCGCCACCATTTCAGACGTTATTTTAATATCTGCACTAACAACTCTTTGGGAATATTTCTCTCCCTCTTGTCCAGCTCCTTCTGTGTTGGGCCTGGTTTGCATTTGTGTTTGAAGTGCCAGGCGGTTTAATGAAGTTATTCTTTTATAAATTTTGCAACACCGAAGCAAGCATGAGGGCTTTAAATTAGAATAAGTGCCACTTCTGTGTGGCAGGTTCCTTTGAGGACTGATTAGAATGAGGCCTCCCGTTGCCTGCTCCTTTCTGCAAGGCAGCATCGCCGTGCACACTTGTTTACGGCGCACCTTTGAATTTGCAGCAGTGTGTGCACCGGGCCTGCTGCCTGGGCCTCTGCTAGTCAGTGCTGTCTTTCTGCCAGGATCATGCTAAATACTTCACGTTAAAGAGTTATTTTTTTCAATTATATTGCTTTATTGTAATGCATTCAAATTAACTTGGAGTAGCAAATTATGTAAGGATGTGAGAGGTTATAGATTCCTCTCTCCATAGCTACAGCACATGTCTGTGTGGGGAGTGAAAGGGAGGTGGCTCAGCAGTGCAGGGTGCCACGCGAGGTAAGGGAACCTAGAACCGAAGGCCAGGGAGCGGGAGGGGGCGGGAGTCCCCTGTGTGGCTCTCTGAGATAAGCAGAGGGTAGGGGTAGCGCCGCCACTTTAAGCCCTGAAACACTCTCAGAAGAAATGGTGGACAAGAGAGATTATGAACATCTTTGGACAAACTTCAAGAGAGGATAAGGAACATACTCTATTATTTCTGATTTATTTTTCCTTTCTGTTTTTTTTTTTTTCAGTGCTAGAAATTGAACCCAGGGCTTCACACATATGAGGCAAACATGCCACCAAGATACATTCCTAGCCTTTGGGGATGGTATTGATAAGTTTCCCTGGCTGGTTTTGAACCTCCTGGCTCAGCCTTCCTCGTCATTGGACTACTTATGGATGAGTGCTTATGGCAAGGCCAGCCTCCGGGTTCCTCCTCTTGGTGCCTATGCGAATCTGCTGATCAACGCAGATGTTTTCACAGGGCAGGGAAGGATGGAGTCGGTTCAAGAAAAGGGACATAAAACTGTCTACCGTATACAAAATCACAAAGGGAAGACCCTAAGAAAAGTACACAAGCACGGAAAAGGTATGAGTGTGAGCTTTTCCCTCCACACTTTAAACCAGGGTCTTCTGTTTAAAGCGGGAGACCAACTAAATCTAACTGTGAAAGTTGTACACTTACAAAAGACTTTCTCAGGGCCGGAGGGTTAGCTCAGTGGTTCTGGCACCTGCCTCTCAGGCGCAAGGTCCTGAGTTCAATCCCCAGTAACCACATACCATGCTGGGCTCACGCCCACCAGCAGTCAATACCACATATCACAGTGCCGGGCGTGGTGGCTCACACCTGTCATCCCAGCACTCGGGAGGCAGAGGCAGGAAGATTGCTGAGTTTGAGGCTTGCCTGGGCTCCATAGTGAGCTCAGAGCCAGCCTGAACTACAAAGCGAGACCCTGTCTCAAAAAAAAGAAGGCTTTCTCAGTTTTAAAACAAGGGACACTAGAGACTCCTTCAAATTGCATTTCCCAATCTGGAATGTTTCAGAGGATGAAAAGATAGGAAGCAAATGCTGGGGGCTTCACCTGTGAAATCCAAGCAGGTGTGTAACTCGGCTCTGCCCCACACAGCACACCCAGCGGCCTAGGCATAACATGCACATAGTCGTGTCATGCAAACACATGCCATGTTCACACTCATGTGCACACAAGAGTACATACTTAACACATTTTAATTACATGAATCAGTGTGGTCACCTTTGAAAGTTTTATTGTCATGTGTGTTTATGAAAGTGAAGACCCTAGAAGACAAGCAGTTGGTTGTTTATGGTGGGGAAAGATGCTTTCTGTTAGTCTTAATGATTTATAACATGTTTGTCTCACCCTTCATATGAGTTTGCCTCCTACAAAGTGTGGCAATGTTTTCAATACTAGAAATGATACACGACAAGGAAGTGGAAATTCTTTTGCTTTTTGCCCAAGTTCAATCAACTGTTTTTCATAATTATTGGAATTCATTTGAAAGGAATCCTGTTCCTAACAAGTAGAAAAGCTGGCTCGTTCCTTTCCCACAAAGGTTACGCTTTGAATATAAATTACAATGCCCTGTGCCTCTCCCATTCTAATCAGATGACCTTTTGAATCTGATGGACCAGAGTTTAAATCCTAAGGCTGCCAGTCAGTTTTTAAATCAATGCCCTGCTCCAGCGTCCTCCAGTACCTAACTAAATTCCAATGGATTTCAAACACACACGTGCCGTCGGTACTGTAGGCGGAATCTTGCAGCTGTTGGCAAAACATGCCAACTTGACTGCAGGATCTTAAGCCAGGCAGTGTGACTGTGGTTCATTTGAATCACTCAATTTTTTTAAAAAACACTTTCCACCATTCAAAAATCTAAGGGAAAAGGGAAGAATGGGGACTTTACAGTATTTGTAAGAAGACATCTCTAAACAATTACCGATTTAAGCTCCTATTATTTGCAGCTAATTACTACACAGGGCTGTTAAATATTTAGCAGAAGTTTGTTTAATGGTGTTTGACTGGGAGAAGGGTTGCCTGAATGCGACTTCCGCATTAAGAGCGAGTGGAGCCCACCCGAGAGCCTGGCAGTGAGGAAATTTGTATTCGCCCAAGACGAACACGTTACAGCATCAGGCAAGCCCTCTTTTTTCCTTCCTTCCTCAGATTTCTTTATCTTTAAGGTATCTAAAATTAGAGCACGAAGAAGGAGCGCCGTTCATGGTTGTAAAACTGGAAGGAGGTCATTCTTAACCTTGTTTACAGATGTTCTAGTTTAGAAAGCACCAGTGTGATAAATTAAACATTACAAGGGAAAAAATTAAAGCTTCGCAACAACTGGCACACGGACACATCTGTCTGTGAGGCACTGACTTAATCCCTGAATATCTTATTAGAAAGTATTGCCTATCAAAGCCTTCTGTCCCAGAGCAAGCTGGGATCCTGCACATCCGGGCAGGATCTTTCTGCCCCGGCCTCTCTCGATCTGCCTTACTGGCTTTATATAGTTTGATTTCAATTTATTGTTGATGCCTTGGAGGTGAACAGGTAGCTCAATTTATTGTTGTCTTTAAGAAATCAACTCTGTACTTATAATACATTCCTCAGAGGCGGTTTTGCTTTTTCTTATTGTTGTTGTTGTTGTTTAACTTGTTCTTCCAATTTGGCCCTCTTTGGACTCTCAGTGCGTTAGTACATGCTATTGTGATCCAAAAGGGAAATTTTCGAGTCTGTCCAGTATGAAAACGTGGGAGTCAACTGACAGATAGATTGTTGCTGCTGATTTTAAGTTCTTGATAGAAGAGGGAGCTGTTACTATGTTAATGTTCCCCATACATGACTTCATTGTGCAGTTTGCCCCTTTTGAAAAGAGGTGATCAAGTGCTTGTTTGATTTCTGTACCATGTTGAATTGTTAAAATACTACAAGCTGTTCTGCATTCACAGCTTGGACATAGTGTTATTTAAATAGCTAGTCTCTGCCCAGACTTTGAAGATAAGTCTCATCTAATTAGCTGGGTATATACACTTGCTATACTACAGATCCACCATGGACTTTTCTGGGACTCTTGGCTTCCCTGATGTTCTCTTCTCTGTTACTCCTTCCTTACCTCTCCCCGGCAGGCAGATATAATGCCCCTGCAAACACAGAAGGTGAGGGGCCCTTGTTCTGTGTCCCACAGAAGCCTGTCTCCCCTGGTAGAGGTGTGGTCTGTGCGCTGAGTGTCCTTTACCCCTGTAGCTAGTCCAGCCCAGGCAGGGACAGGAGCACACCGACCAGGAGCTTCTTCATCCCTGAGGCCAGCTCAGCTACTGGACTAGCTATGGATCTTGAAAGTGCTTGTCTCCAAAATGGGCTGCCGAACCGGATCCTGCTGGCCCTGCCTTCCCCATCCTGCAGACCTTGTCTCTGCCTCTGCTGTATTTACAGTTGCGGGTATTGCTGCCATTGGACCTAGACCAGCATACCAAAGGTACTGGATCTATCATTCTTTCAAAGTAGGTATTTGTCTCCATATGCTTAATACTCATTTCTAGAATTAATATTTGACTCCTTTTATATATTATTGAATTTCAAATATTCCTAAGGCTGTATTGGCTAACCACCACCCAAATACACTCTTTGTTCCCTGGTGGTACATGGAACGCCTGAATAAATTGTTCAGCGAATGGGTTCCCCATGCAATTCTATTTTCTATGTATCTCAGAGTCTTTTCCACAATTTTTGGACAATGCACACTCCGATCCCCTAGAATCATGAATTGCCCAATACCAAGTGATACTAGTGCTGTGCTTGGGGAAATGTCCCAAACTGACCCAAATGTCTCCAAATTCCATAACGATGGAGTTGGGAAATGTACGAGAAGGCAACCCCTACTGAATTTCTTGAATCTATTTCATTTGAATCTCTCTAAAACCCAGCATGTTCAGGCCTGCGTTTTGTGTACTGACTTGAAGACGGTTTACTTGGTTGTCTTGTGGGTAACTTTGGATGAACTAGAACAATTGGTGTGCTGTCCCTGAATGGGTGTGCTTTCTGAGCATAAACTCAGGAGCTCACCAGTGTCCACACACTGTGGGGTTATGTCAGATCCTACTCTCTGTGATTAATGTAAATATGTCAAGGATGACAACAAAAAAAGTGTCCTTTGGTAAGATTTATTAGAATGGGAAATCATTTCCTTTGGGAAGTGATGGGAGCTTCCTTGTCAAAATTATTTAGAAATATTCTGGAGTGCAAACTTTGTAAAAAAAAGTTCAATTCTTTTTCTGCGAGGGGACAAACTTAAATAACCTAATTATTCTTAATACTTTGTGTTTTTCTAAACATTTCTGATGATGCCATTTCACCTTTTGCTTTAATATAGCTTAGTGTCACCCAGAAAATGCTTCGAGATGTCATCCCAAGCCCCTGTGAACTGTTAAATGTCAAAAGAAAAAGCATCAGTGTCTCTGTAAGTTCATGGTGATGACATTACCTTATGAAAAAATAAAGAGAGAAATTCTGTCAGTGCAAATATGATCATAAATGCAATATTCAAGGCACTAAAAAGAGGGGCAAAAGCATGTCATGACAGACAGTTTTAGAAATGCCACTACCATGTCATAATAAAAGAGTTGAACCTCATTCTAGCAAATTCTTACAATGCAAAAATTGCGAGTCAAATTTCCTGGGTATGAGAAATCCATTATGCCTATGTTTTTCTTTTCTCTTTTTTTTTCAATTCTCAAAGAACTTTGAAACAGTAATATCCATTAAACTGTATCTTCCCAAACATGCATCTCTACATATATATCCCGGATGTTTACCAAGCAAGGTCTACAAAAACACAACAATCCCAGGTTTCATCAACCAGGAAAGTATTGCTATTGACAGTGGAAATTGAGCTGGAGGGTTGGATATAAATGCAACTGTATGTTTTTTGTTATTTGACCTTTACTGTTAATTCTAGAACATTCCTAATAGTACTTTAAGAGGTATAGCAATTCACTTCCAACTAATTTAAAATTATGAGTGTTTTTGTACTTGTATGGACTTTGAAAATGTTAACTTATTAATATCACCATCTCACTGGCCTTACAGAGGTACTTAGGGGGCCACCCTTTGCCTCTGTGACTGTTTTCTCTCTACTGTACAGGGAAGTAACGCAGTATCCTGTCATTAGCTATACACACTGTTAGAACTATTTTACTAGCAGAAGAAGTTGGGAATGGAAAAGAGAGAGGGTAGAAATGTAAAAATCTTGATTAGAAAGTATAATTTAATAGAACATGTATCGAACCAAATGTATTGATTAATGTAGAAGATATAGTACTTATATTGATTCAAACCAGAGATTTAGTACTAAAAGCTCTAAGCCAAAAAGCTGTAGCAGATTGCTACAAAAGTCAGTTTAATGCCGTCCTTGAGAATGCCTTCACAAAGAAATTCTTCTAATGTTTGAGGACTAGGTAGAATGCAGTATATGTCAGTCTGATCCCGGAGGGTTTTATTTTGTACTCTAATAGCTGTTACGAGCCTACATTATATCCAAGGAGTAATTTTCCTTAGGGGTGCCCGGCTTGCTTTGTGTCAATATTCTAGCATTTTAAGTCACGTACGGTATGTGCTTCTGGGAACAGGGAAGGAGTCAGCCAGACTCATAATGGTCTGCATTCATTAATAAAGGTAGCAGCTTCTGTCCCTCCATTGCCCACTACAGGGATGCCTCTTTGGCCTTCAGGGACCTGTACAGACACATTTAAAGAAAGCTTTATTTTGAGTGGGCAAGAGATGAAATGTGGGACTCGGAGGCATTTCCTAAGTCAGCTATATGCCCGAGCACAGGGTGACCTGAAAGGGTCAAAGAAGAATGCAGGTCAAAAGACTTATTATCCAGCCTGTTGGAAACCAATTGCTTTTGTTTAAAAAATAAATAAATAAATAAATAAAGCCGCAGTGCTTAAAGGTTGTCGGTAATACAGAACTCTGTTTGCAGCCTGTAAACCGTCTGTGTGTGAACTGGAATATGCTTCATGAAAAGTAAGAGCATACTGATTATCCTCAGTGTTTACAGAGAAGGTCCAACCCAAGTGATAAAAGGATGGGTAATATAATTAGTTAATCAGCGATGATTGATTACGGATGTTTGTGTTCTTCAACTAAAGAAAAAGCATCCTGCCATGGTGCTGTCACCATCTGTTGAAAAGAACAGCCACATTTAATCTTTATATTTCTTTATTTCTCTCGCCTTGCATTGTTTCTGAACCACAATTGCCTACTATTTCATCTGGTTGGAAAACATCTCATTTAAATTGAATATAACCACAGTTTCAATTCGAGAGTCTAATGGCACAGTGAATTAGTGGAAAGCTTGTTATTTTTTTTTTTTCATTCCTTTTTTGAAAAGCCTGCTGGCTCTCTTGTCTAGTTTTAAAAGCTTGTCAGAATTTGTTTGAAACAAAAGCCTGTAAGTAGACAAGTCACGGTAAAAATGATTAACATCTTTGAGTCAACAGATTTCACACAACTCCCATTCAAAAGCTGTTTTTATTTTTATTACCACTGCCACTTAACATTTTGGTGATGCCAGCGGACAGTTACAAAGCACAGACAGACCCAGTCTCTGCCAAAGATTTGGAGAAGTCAAGACACTCTGTGGGCACAGCTTTTGGGCGGTGGAAATCGAATTTTTCAATCCTGGGAAGGTAGATGGCCCCCAACTCTGCCCCAGGCTTTCCTCCAAAGTTAACATCATCAGAGTTATCTTCCTCAAGTCCAAGGTGAAAGTCTAGGTGCAAAAATTCATATTCGCATCAAGACTACAGGAAACTAGGGTCACACCAAGATAGCAAGGTGAATAGTTTTCTCAGATGATCATGGGTTTTTATTTTTATTTAAAAATATTTTTCTTGGATTGCATTTAAAGTAGGATTAAGCTGTTTGGCCAGTAAAGGCGCTCAGCTTTCTGAAAGAAGGAGGCTGAATTAATCATGTGTTAGAGTGCCAAGCCCAAAATGAGAATTCCAGTCTTGTAAAATGGAAAGCATCTCATATTTTAAAAGAAATCCATGGTGCTAGAAGGGAATTTTTAAGACCCTCATCTGTTTTTTAGCTTTCTAAGCTTAATTTCACATTTACAGATGAAAAAAAAAAAATGAGAGCACACTCTTTCCAAATGGGGCCCTTTACAGTACAGAAAGTGTCTTTGAAACCTCGCTATTCAGGTATGTACCTAGACAGAGCATCTTTTAGGCTTTAAGGTGGTTTGTGGATTTGATATTTTTAAACGCAAACCCCCCTCGTGTAAAACAACTGTTCATAACTGGGATTAATGGTTTGCAATTTTCAGTTACTTAGACATGGGGTCTCCAGGAGATGGCTTTTTGCAGAGCAGAATATGGCTCTCTGTGGGATTACCGAAGTTTTCTTCTCTCCCACTTCCTTTGCTGTCATCACCCCCCACCTCCTCCGACGTCGCACTGATGTTCTCCTCGATTATGTAAAACACTTTCCCTTCATTGGAACAGATATTTTTTCTCATAACCTGTCATTGCATTAAAGTACTTTGGGGACCGTGAATTGCTGTGTAAAATTGGTGAGATTACCCACCGCTTTGTTCTAGTGCAGTGGTTTCCTCCAGACCGAGAGAGCTGAAAGTCCTGAGCGGGTTGGGCGCCTGCAGAGGCCGGGGCGGGCTCTCCACCGTCCGCCCTGTGTGTCTGTCCCCGGGGTCTCCGAACTGGCTCTGTGGTGTGGCCGGGGGCCAGGGCCAGAGCGAGCCGGGCCTCGAGCCGGCTTCTCTTTCTGCTCAGAGCCGCCGTCATCTACCTTTCATTTTTCCACTTGCTTCTTGGCTCCCTTTCCAAAGAAATGTTCCCTATGATTTTCAAAAACCCAAAAAATCACTGACTGCTCTCATGACCAACTTACTGTTCATCTTCGGAGAGATCCTCCAGCCCTTCCGGAGGCTAACTTCACATCTGTCCTCTCCGACGCCAGGAAGCCCGTCAGGTTAGCCATGCGGCTCAGCTGCGCCCTCCCTTCCTTTGCAGAGTGAATTGGGGCCATTTGTATTTCAGTGGACCTGGAAGAAGGCACGGGAGAGGGGAGCAGAAACACCGCTGAGAACTCCCAGATGATGAAGACGGCCCGTGAGGGTGGATCGGAACCAGCTAGATTCCCCAGCACCGGCACGCGTGCTCCTAGAGCACTCCGAGGCTGGGGCCTCCAGGCGCAGGCCTCTCGCTCCCTCCATGCGGTTACTGTCAGTGGGCTCCAGCCAGGCCTGCAGAGACCCTCTCGTGCCCTCAAGTGGCTGGTGCAAAAAAAAAAAAAATTATATATGGAGCCCTGAGAGGGATCTCACTAGTATGCAGGCATTTCCCCACCAGGAAGACTTTGTGCCTTTATCTTTTTCTCATGCCACATTTTGCATTTTGAGGTTGTTTATATCAGGGTTTTTTTTTTCCTTTTGTATAAAATAATTTATCACGAGCCCTGCTCTTGTCCTTCTTGGAAAAGATTTATATTCCTATCTCTTAAATGCAAAGCTTAATGCCTTGTAGAAGTGACTTCAGTGTGTTGCAGTTAAGTGATGTTTATGTATTTGTTAATTTTTTTGTACCTCTGAAGGTGCTAATGCGGCCTCAGTTATGGAGAGAAGTATCCAAGACACAAGTACTGCCAACCACTAGGAGCAAGTGCAACTTGTTTTGCAACAGCTCAATAAAGGCACATATAAAAACACTGCACGATAGCAGTGTATCTTCCTTTATTAATCCCTGGAGTCCTTTTGAATATGGAGTGTCCATTGTAAGCACTTACACATTTAAAATAATGTGATTAATACGCACACACGCACATGCGTATGCACACATGTAGATATTTAAGGCTGTTGTTAAAAATGAAGACAATGAGCTTTGTCCAAGTTAAAAGACTTCAAGATAAAGAAAAGGTACTGTTGACTTGATTTTTTTTTTAACACTGATTATAGTAAAAACTACCTCGCGCTGTGATTGTCCCATCATTTAGGTAATTGCTGTCACAGTGTCTTATGTTTCTTCTTAAAATCATTTGGATTCTTTTCAGACTTTCCTCTAAGGTCATACTCGACTTTGGAATACCACAAGGTGTGAGAAACTCGGTATTTGAATACTTGAACTTTTTACTGTTTTTAGATCTCTCTCAGGCCATAATTGTGTTGATTTTTGAGGAAACAGAAGCTTTTGGTTCTCATCAGTAGTTCAAGTATGCCTTCTGAAAACTACTTTTCAGATATTTAAAATCAATACACAAAAAAAAACGAGTTGGCATAAAAAGAGTTTACTCCTGAATGTACTTTGAGACTAGTACTACAAGGAGAAAAGCATCTCTTCCGCCAAGCTAATCAAAGCAGGCTGTTTTAGAGAAGGGAGAAGGAAGTGAAGCTTCCTCATCAGGGATGGGCTTCTCGTCACATTTTTCACTTTCTTTTCGCTCCAGCCCCCCTGAGGGCGGGGCCCGGCCTCTCCCGGTGGGTGGGGGGCGCGTGGCCATTACCAGTCTGTTTCCCAGTGAGCTAAGTCTCAGACAGACCAGGGACGGGCTCGCAGGCCCTGCCCCGCGTCCCCTGAGCCAGACACTGGCAGGGCCAAGTCAGGGGCGGCATCAGAGCAGGGATCCCAGGCCAGCCCCTCCTGGTCCGCCCCACAGCCCAGCTGGCGCTCTCCGCAGGGTTTCTGGGCCCCGTCCTCATGTCGCCCCGCTGCTCCTTCTCCTTCTCGCACACTCTGCCCGACCCTTGACCCTCAGCAGCCCCTGCTTCTCCGGCCCTGCTGCGCCGCTGGTCGGGTCCTCCCGAGTCCCCCAGGGTGCTGAGCTCGGAGGCCCACGGGTCCCTGAGCGAACACCCCACGGACGACTGAGAGGAGCCAGGGCTCTGCCCAGACGCTGCGACAGGACGCGGGCGGGACGCGGGGCGGGAGCGGCCCGAGGAGGCGTCGGAGCTGGAACTGGGCTGAGCCGTGCGCAGCCCCGACCTGCATGGCGCGGGCTGCGTGAGTCCGGCGTGGCCGCGCGTCCCCGGCCCGTCTCGCACCTTGGGACGCGGTGTCCCCTCCGACGGGCTGGCGCTAGCGGGGCAGGAGCGAGTGTGCACGACGACAGGGCCTGGAGCGAGGAGGGCACCGCACGCGGCCAGACCTCTCCTGCGCCCGGGCAGCCCCAGCCCAGCCCCCCTCGCGGTCGGCATCCAGGGACGGACAGAGGCCCGCTGGCAAGATGGCCCCCGTCGGAGGGGGCGTGGGACAAAGATGGTGTAACCCGTGAGAAGGATGTGCAGCTGACGAACTGTGGAGCGGGAGACCCCGTCCTTTGAAGATGGGCCGGGATTGGATAACCAGAGGTGGGGGAGGGGCGAGGCGCGTGGAAGGGTCGGCAGAGGAAAGGAAAGCGCCCCACATCCGGCTTCCCAGAGGCACCTGGCCCTGGCCCTGGCCCTGACACCCCCAGCCTGTGCTCGCAGGTGGCAGCGTCAGTGCGCCTGCGCCCAGTCCCGGGGGTCAGGAGCTGCCCGTGTCTGCGCCTGGGGGCAGCGCGGAGGCCAGGCGCGCACGGCACCTCCACCGGCGCGGAGACGCACTCTGCCGTCACGGCCAGTCCGACCGCCCAGCGCTCTGTTTGCTCTGATGAATACAGAAACACTCAAGTTTTTCTCCCTCTTTTTCTCTTTTCTTTGCAGAATCATACGATGACCCAACACAGCAGTTAGTGCAAGTACAGTCTCTCAAGGAAAATGACTTTTGTGGCACAAAAAGGGAACACGTTTTACTCTTTGCACGAAACTTTCATTGTTACTGTATATTATTCAGAAGCATTGTATTGTACCATAAAACTTGTATTATCAAAACTGTTGGATGTTCATGTGTTTGAACTTTTGAGCACCGGTTAGACTCCTTGTATATAAAGTGTTGCACATGTATTATGTCGTCTGATACTAAAATGGTCTTATAAAGACACGTGGACTCGGGCCCTATTCAGACAAGATTTTTTTTAAAAAAAAAACAACAAAAAAGGGAGCAAGATGGCTTAAGAGAAAGTATTTTCAAGGAAGACAGATTAAAGACAACTGTTACACATGGGACTACGGTCGGACTTCCTTTTATTTACACTTAAGCCTAGAATTTCTCTTTTGGTATATCAACGGTGCAAATCCGAGACTATTTTTTATTGCTGAAGATTCTTGCAAACCACGAAGAGATGTTCTCAGAACAGAACCCCACCACTGGATAAGGCCCGTATATATATTTGTAAGCCTTGCAGTCCGACAGGTAGCATCACTATATATGCAATAGTTGTTATGTAGACTGTCAAAAAAATTTTTTTTCCTGGATACATTTGAAGCTTTGAGTGTTCAAGGTTTTCCTTAATGATTTCACACAGCCAAATTCTTGAATCAGTTGAACTAACCTGTATGTTACTGTTATTAATGTTTACTCTGCGGTCTGAACCTGGAGATTACTGGAATTGTTTTCCAAGAGGAAATAAATTCAGTTTACCATTAGGTATGAGTGTTTGGTGTGTTTTCTTTCTTCTGATGACTCCATCATTTAAAGAAAAAAATCTTAATTGTCTGCATTCTTGAGTAGGAAATCTACTCTGGAGCATATCACGGTCATAATCTCCCTCATATTTAACCTTTTCACACTGGACCAATGGCACGAGGGATGATATTCATCATCCTGCGTGGGGAAGGGGCCGGACCCAGTGTACCTCTGCTCTCGGAGACACTCACAGGTCACACTGTACGGGAGGGTTCTGACATCACAGATGGATGTGATGGCTGTTTTCTGCATAATTTGCAGCCCAACGCGTATCACACTGTGCAAATTTGAACTGGAAGGAGATGGCTGTAATTTGAGAGGCAGTTGGCTTATGTGTATTTAAGCAGCAGCATTGTGCGGAAGAGCAGGAAAGGAGAGGGGCTTAGTTCTGGTGCCTGTGCTGCCTCCCGGTGAGGTCTTCTCCAGTCCTGGCCTGGTCTCCTGGCCAGGGAAGGTGGCAGGACTTGGGCATCAGCTTTCATGCAGGTGTAAGTGGCTCTGCAAGATGATTGTCGTTACAGCCTCCTGTACATAGTAAGTACGTAGGAGCTCTCATTTCACAGCTTTTGTGTATTCTCTTAAAAGAAAATTAGCGATTAGGATATGTATATTTGTCAGAATGTTTCATGCGTGTATTTAGCATTTTAATACTAAAACCTACCTCTATACATTTTACAATGGATTGCCAGCATGCTATTTAATTAAAAAGCTTTCTCACTAGCTACATAAATAATGAAGTGTGCTGAGAATATGCAAGTACATCCATAATTAAAATACTCAGCTATATTTTTAAAAATATTAAGATCCCTGACCTGTTCAGGATTCTGGATTTAAAATGAAATAGCTACACTTAATAATGATTTTTTTTAAAAAGCTCTAAAACTTTAAGTTATTAGTGAGTGGCTCACACTTCACTAAGTAAGCTGTGCTGTTACAGAAAGCAGATGGCAGTGTTTGGCCAGCGACGGAGCCCACCTTGTTTTTAACAGTGTTGCCTCTTGCAGATTTCTAGAAAACATCAGGAGTTAGAAATCTGAGGAAGCAAGAGAGGCAGAGCTGGCCGTTCTGAGGGCTCCCACAGCTGGCCGTGGTGTTGTTTCAACACAGCCCGGTGCAGCTGTTCCGGACAAAGCTGGGAGACCAGAGCGGGACCCTCCAGTCCACGCCGGCAGCTCCGTCCTCCTGCAGACACTCATTCTTCGTGCTGTTAATACTAAACAGTGCTAACAACAATCGCTCCCGCCTTCGGCCAGTTACCTTGTGTAGACTCTACCTCCTTCCCTGAGGATATCATAGGCAACTGAAATAAAGATGAACGACACATTAATAGGAAAATCAGAATCATGAAAAGCCAGAAGAGAGAAAAAAAATCTATCAATGTGGTTGCCCTGTTTATTTTCACTTCTGGTTTGAGTGCATTTTAGCATTGACTTGGAGCTTCTCGGTAGCAAAGGGAGAAAAAATAACAAGAAAGGAAAGGATATGCTGGTTTCTCAAGAGAATGTTTTCTCAGAACTTAATTCCAAGAGAAATTTCTCCAGGACCTATGTCCAGTATAATGTCGACCCTTCCTGCCTGTATCTTTATGACTTCATGCAGCGGCTCCACATGGAAGAATGCTGCTGCATGTAGCAGAGGCCAAAGATGTTTCTGCACCCCCTGCTCTGCACAAAACAGGTCTGTGGCACACAGATTGATCAGGCCCTACTGTCAGTATTAAGAAGTTAGGAAACTGTTCTCATGGAAAGATCTGTGCTTTGCAAGGGCCTACACCCTCTTTACAATGAAGTCATCAGGGAGGCTTTAAGAAATTCCATTGCTTGAGTCTCAGCCCAGAGTTTCTGACTTTAATTGCTCTTTTCAAGAGCAGATACCACAGGGTGGCCACACATGACATGCCTGAGCCAAGCTTACATTCTTAGCAGAATGTACTGGACTTAAAACTAGAATTTTGAAAATAATGTTTAAAGACCATAAAAGTGACCAAATGAGTGTCCAGTGATCACTTGGTCTACGGTGATAGAAGAGCCAATAGCAAGTGTGGGAAGAGAAAGGAAGAGGAAGTGACCACGAAGCCCAGCACCGTAGCCCTGGCCTAGGCCTTGCTAACTCAGGCGGTGTGAAATCAAGCCCAGAAAAGCCTCTAACAACCCGAAGAGTGAATGTCCAAGTCACTCGCCCCGGCTGGATCTGTGAGCAGAACAGGTTCAGGTGCCAGATTGCCTGGGTCTCAGGAGGAGCCAGCAACCCAGGTGGCTGTGTGCTCTGGTCCAATTTCCCAAGCTGGCAACCTAGTCTTTTTTTTTTTTTAATTCCAACTGCACTGCCCCCCACTGTGTGGACCATATGAGAGAGACTTTCTGGCCAGGCCTGACTCTTGGATTACCAGTTCTGACCTCTGGCACCAACGAATTCTCATCCCAACCATTTTAAAGTGATGTTGTAAAAGAATAACATGATTTTTGCATATAACGTTTGAATAATGCTTTGTCTTACATTAGCATGATAGGCAGTTTTGAAGTCGCCATGTGGCCTTCCTATTCATCTTACTTAAAGCTGAGCAGGAACCAAAGAGATGTGCTCTAATTTTCCCCCAGTCCTGGATATTGAGGCTTCAGATTATTTTAAGTAAAGCAACATAACAAATGATAGAAAACTAAGAGTCTCAGGTGCAAGTCAGGTCTGCTATATTCTCTCTTGCTATTAGAGACCAAATCTCTATACTTTGGAAATCATGCAGATGGATGACGGAGTTGAACCTCTGTCTTGAAAGCTGATAAGCATAACCAGGGTTTCACCCTGAGTGGAAGAGGACGACACCAGAGGCATCCTGGGGCCCCCGCGGGCTGAGCAAGACTTCTGGGAGCGATTCTGAATCTGTTCCCGAACTTGGACAGGGCTTTGGTGAGCCCTGCAGATCCACTCCACTGAGCACAGCAGCCTCGACACCGTGTTTGCTGGCACCTGTTGGGTGCAGCAGCATCGCGCCCCGGAGGAAGGAAGGGTAGAAACCCGGATCGCTTCACAACACACCTGCAAATGCTTCACTTAGCTTCACAGGCCAGGGTCTTGCCCACCTCCCTTGCATGAAGGAAGCTCCCATCGAAGAACTGCAAACTAGAGTTCAACGAAGAGGGATGCTTCGGGGTAAAACAGCTCAGCGTGAGTTTCTGGCGGAACTTCAAATCTCAGGTCTGGTTGGCACCGCATGCCTGGGGGAGAGCCCCCCGAGACTGAGGGATAGCCACGGCCATCTCCGCCAGATTCCTCTGTAATGAAGTCAGCTGTCGACTCCTTGGGGGGAAAGACACAGAGCCCCTTTATTTCCAAGCAGGTGTTGCAGCATATTAAAGGTTGAATTCCATCTTGCGCTCACGTCCTGAATGAGCCAGTTTGCAGGCAAAGCTTGGTTCTTTCTGCAAAGAGAGAAACTTGGCAATGGAGGAGGCTGAGTACTTAAATGGCAATCAACTTCTGGCTCATATCAATTAATTCCTTCATGGACTTCTGCCTAACTATAGCATCTTTAATTCCCAGCTGCAGAACTATGAAAAACAAGCCCAGACAACACATGCCACCATCTCGGGGAGGACACCCACGCAAAACGATGGCCAATGTTACCTCTGGGCAACCTCAGATGCCAGCTGAGCCTTCCTTTGTTCACCTGCAGAATACGTACGCCCATTTCTCTGGGTGGAAATTTCTTGATGCAAACTTCTACTGTTCAGTGAAATCTCTCTGAGGGGCATCAACTCCTTTCAGCTCCCAAGCACGCAGGTCCCAAGTGATTGTAGGATGTGGGAGCAGATGGTTAACTAAAAAATTAATAAAGGGCCCAGGAAAACTTGTTTGAAGCTGGCCTTCCTCTCACGGAGCCGACCACAGAGGTGTCTCTGTCTCACTCTCATGAAGGAGGAGCGTTTTGATGGCGAGCAACCCAGAGGCCGGTGCTGAAGAGCTCTGTCCACTGTGACATCGGGCAGTTCTTTCATTGCTCGACAGCAGTAGATGGTGCGGTTCTGACCACAACCCACATGCGGGGATGTGAAATTTCAAATGTCTCATGATCCGGGTAAGAGTTGCTAAATTACTGGTATAATAATGTATCCAGCACCGGGTGAAAACAGTGCAAATCAGGATCATGTGGTGAGGACACAGTTCCTCTCCCCTGCGTAGGAAATAGCACTGACAAGTTTCTGTCTCAGCTCTCTTCCCTTCAGCCAGTAAAAAATTTTGCTTCCCCTATTCAGACAGTGGAAGTCTTGGTCTTCTTACGTTCTATCCAATGTGGTGGCAAGGAGCTACTTAAACATGTAGCTATTTTAATTAAGTTAAATTTTAAAACTCAGTTCTTCGGTGTGACTGTAGGAATATTTCAAGTGTTCAGTTGCCAGGTGGGGCCTCTGTGCACCACACACAGATCTCAAATGTCCTCTTCACTGTGGGAGAGGCTCTTGGTCAGGGCTCCGACTCTAGCCCACCCGGCCCCCCCTTCCTTAACCAATGTGCAGACAACTACTTTCTCAGCTCCTTTGAGACATTTTTCCTGTCTGCCTACTTCCATCTTCCAGTGTGCAAAGGCTTCATTTTAAAAAGCCTTTCGCTTAGTCTTGAAACCTCCTCACAAGTCTGTTTTATTTATTTCCTTCGTTTTCTTTCAAAGTTCTCCACTCTGTGGCCAGCCCTTGCATCCTCCGCTTCCCACCGACTCACCTGCAGATCATCTCCGTCCGCCGCCGACATCCCTTTATTGAAAATGTGCTCTCCAAGGTCACCAGGAGCCGCCTCACGTGCAGGATCTGTGGGGTTTTCTCTGACTACTCCCACGCTCATCCGCCTCTGCCTTTCAGTCCAGCCCACCAGACTCCAGCTCCCAGCAGCTGCCTCGCTCTTGCTGGGCAACACTTCCTACACTGACCCCTCCTCCCTCTTTCCAATGACGGGGCGCCCCAAAAACTTCACATCGACTTGCTTCTGGCCTCCTCTAATCTGTCTTGTACAGGGCCACCATGCTAATCTTTACAAAACACTTATTTCACATTCTTTTCCCATCCGATAAACACCCACGACTTCCAGAGTCATGTAGCGAAACGTGGCTTAAACAAAGCTTGAGTCCTAGTTCTGAGGCCTACAACAAATTATTTTACTTTGCTGAGAGGCTTTTTCCCCTTCTTTAGTTTGAAGATAAGTATACTTACAAGACACTGTAGGATTTTTGCCAGCATTATCGTCAGTGGCTGGAAATACCTGAGATGTATTAGTTGCCCTGTGTAGTAAGTTGATCACATTAAATTTTACCTTCATCGTCTTCAGCCTCTTCTTACGCCAGTCCTAGAGTCCCTGCCTTATCTCTGTCCTACCTCTTTCCCTCTTATTCCTCTGCACCACTCCTACTTCTGACCACATCTCCAGCACGGGAGAAACTGGAGTGTTTTATCTCTCACAAGAAGATGAACATTCCTTTGAGTGATCTTACCTCCCTCTACCTATCAGCCTTAAGTTCATCTGCTTCCCACCTATCTCAGGCAGTCAAGCCACTCTTTGAACAGCTCCCATGTTCCTCTTTTCACTGTCTACTCCTATCTTCTCCCAGCCTTTGACACTCTTCCTTCTGTTTCTCCTTTCCCTCTGCCCTGCTCAGTCTTCTTCTCCAAGGTCATGTCTCTCTTCCTCCGTAATCCCACAAACCCTAATCTGCCCTCTTACCTAATTTCTCTGAGTGTCCATTGCTCATACAGCCTAGCTTGGCAATTCTTGATTCTCTTCCAAACTAGAAAACTGTAACTCCTACCTGGATTGTAAAGCTTCTGAGGATAGAAAGTCCGCTCTTTTCTTTTATTTTTAATTCATCCTGAGTGTTTTCGCTTTGTGGATGTTCAGTACGGTGCATGATTATGACGCCGCAGCTGGACTGTAGTCCTGGTTTATCTTAGTTCTTCATGCATGGGCTACTTACCTTTTTTGTGCCTGTACAAAGGATAAGGAGGTACAGTGAAGACCCTGGTCTCCTCAAGTACACAATTGCAGGTCCTCCTTGGCGAACCATAGGTTTATGTCCTGAGAACATTCCATAAATGTAAACGTCAGAAAGGTGTCTCCCTCAGGATTACAGGGCTCCCTGGGAGCAGCGCCCGGCGGCATGATAGAGGATGGGCCTGCATACTGAGAGCCAAGGAAAAGACAAAAACTTGAAACTCAAACTAAGGTGTCTCCTGAACGTAGATCATTTCCACATCATTGTAAGGGTGAAAAATCGTGCAGATGAACCGTCCTAAATGACAGACGTTCTGCCCTGATTATCCAGGGTCAATCAATCCAGAATCAAGAATCAAGGCTTTTCTCTATGTTCAGAAGTCATCACCGATCTCCTGATCAAGACGAGAAGCCAGGCGAAAAGGCCATCTGGAACCCAGGCCTCACAGACTCAATTTGTAGCCACAGATATGGAGTTGCCACAAGATACAGAGTTGCATGTCTGAAATGCGCCTTTCTCTGGTCTGTTCAATAACAGTGATTTCAGTTTGTGTGTTTAGCTCCAAAATTGTACCATTAGCTTCTCACAAGCAGTCAAAAGTGTGAGAACAAAACAGAAAAATTCACTAGCCAGATAGAACAGTTTTACTACCCCTGGTGGAATCTTGCACTAAGAATAGATGGTGCGACCCGGACTCAAAATGAAGGTTAAAACAGCCTTCAAAACAGAATCTGAAATGGTACCAGACACATATGTAGATCCTCACTACAGCCTGTGCCTTCCTTAAAGCAACAAAGATGTTGACTGTGATTACAGATAATAAGAGCTTTCTTTCTGATGAAATGAGCATATACTGAACCAAGCATGCAATATATTCCCATGACAAATATATTTACACTCAACTCAGAACATGGAGAAAAAAGAAAATGTCAATAGTTGACAGCTTCTTGGCCTATGGGGTGTAATCCAGGAGCATAATAAATTCATTTAAGCTCGTGTTGAATAAATGCATGTTGGGCCTGTGCATTTTCTTGGCCTTCCCCCGACACATTGTTTGAATACAATGTCACGTTTCTCTGTGCTGCACAGTTCTTGTGCAGCTGTCAGCAGAGACCAGGAGTGAGCTAATCTTTTGGGTCAACCTGGAGTAATTTTCCCAAATGAGTAAAGATACGAAAGAGAAAAGGATGCATTAGAGGAAAATGCCTGATTGCCAAAAGTTGGTGGATATTTATCTCACCCTGGAAACAGACCTCAGGAATGTTGGCCGCCGGAGGTCGCGTGGTTCGAAAGAAGATGTATTTCTGCAGAAGATCGTAATCATGCTGATAAAGCGGTAAACATAGTCAAAGGGAAATAAACCGCATAAAAGGCCACCTCTGTTTAAAAGCCTTCTATTGCTCTCTTCTCCCCATCAATCTATTTCTCATCCCAGCCAAATTGGATGTGAAGATATGCTCCTTATCCCTGGCAGATCTCACAAGATATCAGACATTTCAGATTCTGCGTGTGAAAGCATGACATATTGGTTAAGACTGAAAATAGCATGTTGCTAGTAGAGTTCAAGTATATAAGAAATACTACACCCTACTGTTTTTGTAAATGCCAGAGTTCCATTGAGTCGAGACAGATGGTAGCAGGCAAAGATGCAATCTTATAATCAAAAGCTAAAATATGTCAAAAATGTGTTAGTAAGCAAAATATAGCAGATTACTAGCTTCACATGTCATGACAGCTTGCAAAACATGTTAGCATGTTGAAGCTCCAGTTATGTAAATAAAGGAATGGTAAACAAAGCAGAAACAAGGGATGTGAGAGCTTCTATGTTGATTTTTCCCTTTACTGCAGTTTGGGGAACAGGATGCCACGTGGCACAAAAAGCCTCAGATGGACCTTAGGGAGTCTCTAGCATCACTTGTGGGGATTCATTTTTTTTCCACGAGTAACGGATTCCTCTGAGATACCTGAAAGCTGATCAACTAAATTACAAAAGGCATTCAGACTTCCTCGAAAGAACTGTGAGGATTCCATCGAGAACCGCCATGTCATTTAGCTCAAAGAAAGAAGAGAGGATAACAAGTTATACCCAAGGCTTTCTGCGTAATCAGTCTCAGCCCAAGGAATGTTCTTTGACCATAGGCCTGGTTTCTGATTGTCCTGGCTGATTCTGATCAGGGTTGTGGGGAGCACGGGTGATGCTAATCATGATGAGGCAGGGAGATGGAAAGGTGGTGATGATTTTTATTGAGCACCTACTGTAGAACACATGCTGTGCTACTTCATCATATTCAACCTCTCAGTTTCTTGTGGTGGAGAGAAAGTCACTAGGACTGGTTCACGCCCAGGGGAAGTTTGTTTTTGACCTTTTCCTAACCTTCTACAGCCCGGGATCCAGTGGTGGGAAGGAGGTAGTAATGGGTGGCCCTTATATTCCTGTTCCAACATCGGCACCTCTGACACAAGGTACCTTGTAACTCTGACCCAGGCTGTATCACCCCATATAATATCAGATGCACAAAAGTTGACTGTGCATCTCAATTTCCATAGAGAATCTTTTGGAAAAGTGTCAGTCCAGGTTGTACCAGAGAAAGCCACATTCTAGAAATATTTTGTTCCACTGCCTGAGTCAGAGGATAAGAGTCCAAGTATCTGCTAATGCAGCACAAGGTGATTATTAAACTTCCAGGTGTAAAATGGGGGGGAGCATACATTGCTCTTGAGGAGGGGCCAATGAGACTGGGCCCTACCTTGAAGAAAGAACCCGGGTAAGCAGTGACCCGGTCATGGAGCCACCACCTGGAGACTCGAGCACAGAAGAAGTGAACATGTTTTTCAGTTCCACAGTGTGTTTTGGTTTGATTTCATTTTGTTATTGTCGAAGACTGAGCAACATAAACTTGGGCTGCCTTTTCCACATCTTCAGTCAAGAGCATAGATCTTGAGGGCCCTGGGTGAGGAGACCTTTCCTGGAGTACTGAAGCAGGACCACCCCGAGTTCTGGCCCGGTGCACAGTGCCATCAGAGACACAGGCAAGAGTCCAGGTCTGCAGCACCCGGGTCACGCATAGCCCGAGGCTCTCCGACAGAAGCACTCCCGGGGAGCAGGTGCCAGAGAGGTCAGTCAGGAGACAGTGCAGCCTCTCAGCTCCCAGGGGACCGGTGACAGCAGCCGCTAGCACCCTTCCGTCGGCTGCCTGCGGTGTGACAGCTGCTCCCCCGAGGGCTCCACCAGCTCCCCTTTCCTCCTCTGTTCTTTGCAGCCTCGCCTCTCTTCCTCCAGCCCCAGCAAAAGCACTCTCTTCTACACTGTTCCTGAATGGTAAATTAGCAGTAACTTCCGGTCCTCTTGCCACTGCACACAGAGTCCTCAGTCCTCAGAGTCCCGTCCAAGAAGCTTCATGAAGTGTATAAGTACAATGTCCTCTCTCTAAAGGAGGAATTCTGGTGGTAGGTGTTAAAATAATGATTGTCAAATCCAAACTGCATGTGCCTTCTTGAAGCACACAAGTACCAACTGATACGCCCATGTTATAGATGAGGAAAACAACACTCAGAATGGGCAGACAACTTGCCCAAGGTCTCCTAGGCAAAGTGTGGGCATGGCTCAAAGTCAAAGATTACACAAGAGAAAAAGGACAAGAAACTGTGTATTTGTATGGCCTGGATTATGCCTCACTTCAAGACCAAATGCACAATTGTGCTCCTGTGTACAGATTACCTCTAGACCTTTACCAATTAGCGTCCTGGTTGGCATTCCACTGAAAAAGATAATCATTTGCAAGGCCAATAAGACCCCTCTGGCTTCTCTACCACTATCATTCTATGATAAAAGAAAAAAAATCTGACTCAGAGTTGGTGCCTGCTAAGGGCTATATGAAATATGCAATTCACACTTCCTCTTAAAATTGAAGCGGGTGAACTCTAACTGACAGGAAGTAATGAGTGCAATAAGCCAAAGGGAATACCTCGATTTAAGCAGCCATGTGCTTCACTAATCAATAGGAGTGCAGAAGCAAGAGTCCCACTTTATAATGCACTTGGTTGACCTTTTCTTAAGTGCCCTTCCGTGGATTTTCTCCCATAGGTGGAGTTGATACAAAACATCTTTGGGGGACTTTATTTTTGCAGTTCTGAGTGTGGAACCCGGGGGCTCTCTTCGGCTGACTTCACCCTCAGCACTGTTTTCATCTTCTAATTCTGAGACAGGGTCTTGCCAAGTTATCCTCGCTGCCTTCAAACCTGGGATCTTCCTACCTTAGCCTGCCCAGCAGCTGGGACTGTGGGTATGCAGCACCGCACTTGGCTAGGGTGCCTTTTCCATGTGACAAAGGAAGTCCGGCCCGAGGAACCTCTGATAGAGGTTAAGTGGTGGGGGACATAGTTTGTAGATAAAGACGCCAGGTGCCAGTGTGGTGGGGTCCTGGGTCCAGCTTTGCTGTGTGACTCTGGACAAAAGAGCGAGCCCTGAGGGCTTCAACTTTGCTTCTAAATGGGGGAAAGATCTCTATCATGTGACTGTCACGAAGACAAAGCTAAACATGAACCTGAGACTTGGCGGTTGGGTGCTCAGTGATCGCCAGCTCCACTCACTCTTAGCACAGCGTTCCCGAATGCTCATCTGCCCTGGAAGCAGCTGAGAGTTCAGAAAGCTATGATTAATTATATTTACTGACACCATTTCTATCGGGCTCCACGTACCACGCTAGAACTGTGAAACTGAATAAGCTACCATCCTCTACTTGATGAATCTGATCAAGTACAGGGAGAGAAAGAAGCCAGCAGGCAGCAGAGACCCTCATGGGAAGCACTCCTGCGGAACACTGGAAAGGGACTGTGGAAGTCCCAGGCCCAGGTGTCCCCTGTGCTCATGAGTCCTCCAAAGGCATCACAGGAGAGACAGAAGTGGAAAGACTGGGGCAGCTTCCCGGGCTCATGAAGACCAGACAGGAAGAAGAGCCTGAGTGCTAATAAAGGTGAACTTCTGTCCTTTTGTTGAACTTATTAAAACTCAATGTTTCTGAGTACAGGACATGGCTCTTGTTCAGTCATTTTCAGACTCATCAGAGTAGTATGTATTAAGCATGCTGCTTTGACATCCCAGACCTTGCTGACCCTGTTGAAAACTGGGCCTCCCAGAGCTGTCCAAAATTCCTAGTGACAGGGCCAGGAGGTTAGCTCAGTGGTGCCGGCGTCTGCCTGGAGAGTGCAAGGTCTGGAGTTTGATCCCTAATACCCCATGCCACAATGTTGGGCGTGGTGACTCATGCCCATAATCCCAGCACTCAGTACATGGACAGCAGAGGCAGGATGGTTGCTGTGAGTTCAAGGATAGCCTGGGCTACATAGTGAGTTCAGGGCCAGCCTGACCTACAAAGCGAGACCTTGTTTTGTTTTTGTTTTTAATTCCTAGTGATAGATCGCTTACCTGGGGGCACCTTTTCTATATAAACCAGCCAACCCAGAGTCAGGCCCCTGTATGGTGGGTCACTGTCCCACCTGGGAGAGAGCCAGGTAGGTACTAGACAAGATGGTGAATCTGTTAGCACTGTCAGTGATACCAACAGCCTGTTGTAACGCATGTGCTCTAGGTTAGTCACCACTGGCCTGCGCCATGGGGCCCACTGCAATGTTTCAAACCAGTCAGTGTACACTTTCCGGGCCTAATGAATCTGCCTTACCTCTTCTTCCCCAGTGAAACAGCAAGAAAGGTCTCATCTATGTTCTCTCATTCCCTCTGCCCCCGAGCAGCCCTCGTGAAACACCAGCCTCCTGTGTGTAGTGACCCTCGAGCACAAGGGTTTCTTCCTTTCTGACACCACTTCCACACACGTTCTAAACCTAGCCTGTGGCCATGGAGCTTGGAGGGTTCTAAAGCTATCCCTCATCTTCGAGCTGGGCCAATAGCCTCAGAGAGGATCACAACCATCTCACCTCTATGTTATTACCACGGCAAGAAAGGAAAGTATTACCTGGCAGCCAGGATTACAAAACTCCGCTGCCTGTGGAGGCTAGGCAAGCGTTGTTCATGAATGAGTATATACAACATGGGCCAAAGTGGATCTAACCAACGGAGATCGGTCTGCGTGGGTACCTCATCCAAGGACTCATAAATCTTTGTCTCAGTTCAGACCAGCAGTACAAATTTGCCCTCAAGGAGAACACAGAGGGCTGGCAGAGAGGGCCACAGATTGATCACAAGGAATACAGACAAGTATACCGATGGTCAGAAACTTTAGGGAGTTTTCAGAGAATTAACTCCTGCAGATTAAGTTCCTAGACACCTAACAATGGCAGCAGGACAAGAGTTAAGAGATGACTTTCTGGGAGAAAGAAGAGAACAATCAGGTAAAAGGAAGGAGGCTCAGGGGTTCTGTGGGCAAAACCTTGTCCTTGAAAAACAAGAGAAGTGATTAAATACCAAGTCCTACCCAAGGACAAGCCAGCCTGCCTATAATTATGACAGCTCTGGAACCTGGAGAAGGCATCAGCCACCTGTGGGGATGATGACCAGGGCAGAGGCAGGCAGAACAAAGCCAGGACTCATTAGTTCCCAAGTGTGGAAATACCAGACATGTCTTCACTGATTGATACTGGAGCACAGAGCTGCACGCTAGCCATACAAATCTCTGGACCTTCATTTCACTTTCTTTGTTCTATTGTGCTTTTGCTCCATCCCTGAGAACCCAGAGCAGTTACCAACATATTTTGATAATTAATGGATTTAGCAAAATGTCACCACTCAGGACATGAGCCACAATTCTTACGCCTGTGTAAAGTTAAGAGGCTAAAGCCTGAAGACCCACCTAGGGTGTTAGCAGGTCACCATGTCACACCGTGGGCCTTAGCGGTGCAGAGAATATGGAGTATTGTCACTTTTCTCTTCACTGATTGGATCATTTTCATGAGCACCTGTTACAGTTTATGTCTAAAACGTCCCATAGATGTCTCAAGTATTCGGAGGCTGGACTTCCAGAAAGTGGTTGGAACATGAGGACTCTCATCTCATCACTAGATCCATTTATTGGTGAGACCACAATTTGATTGCATCATTGGGAGATGATGGAAACAAGAAGTGGGAACCCACTTGAAGGGAGTGGATTGTGGGAGTGTGGCCTGGCACTGTATCTGGTTTTTCTGGTCTATCTTCCCTCTCCCTCTCCGTCTTCCTCTCTGTCTCCCTCTCCCCCTCCATTTCCCTCTCCCCCTTCCTCTCTACATCTCCATCCCCTCCTCCTCCCTCTCTGCTTTTTCTCAACCATGGGTTGGGCAGCTTTTCTCTACATGCCCTTCTGCATAGGCTTTGCCTCACCACAGTCCAGAGCCAACAGAACCAAGAGACCACGGACTAAACCTCTGAATCATGAGTCAAAGTAGATCTTCCTCCATTAAGTAGATTTTCTCAGGCATTTCATCCCAGCAATGAAAGGCTTACCAACACAGCAACCTATCTTCTAGGTAGAGGGGGAAATAACCATTATACTTAGTCTCTTCTAGCAGTCTAGCTTCAATGAAATCATTTAAAGAATCTCTTTAGATAAGTACCCAATTTCTCAAGCCAAAATTCTCTGCACCTCAGATTCTCTCTTCGTCTCCTTATTTCTCATAAAGTTGGCATCTGAAGTTTGAAATGGTAAGCAGGTATAGGGGAAGGTGTGGCTGTGCATGCGGATTTGACACAGTAGAGGTACACAGAGGTGATTTTGCCGGGGAGATGTCGTGGGAGCTCTGGGAGGTGGTCAGGTCATGAAGATTTTGCCCTCATGGGGGTTAATGCTGTCATCACAGGTGTGGGTTGGTTATCTCAGAAGTGAGACCCAGAATGAGTTTGATCCACTTTCTCCTCTCTTTCACCCTTCCTTGCCCTTCTGCCTTTGGCCTTAGAACAATGAAGGAAGGAAATCCTCATTACATGGAGCCCCTGGGCCTGAATTTCCAGCCACAAGAACTCAAAGAAATGCATCTCTAGTCTTCAGAGGAAAACCCAGCATCATATACTTTGCTTCAATGGACTAACACACTTTCTTTCCCCTTTTTCTTATTTCTCTCTGCAGAAAGAGTGACATTTTGGTGAGAGAGGAAGAAGCAGGCAGCCACTGGGCCACCTCAGCTGCAGAAACACGCTAGTTGGTCTCAGTCTGGTGGTCTCTGATGTGCCCATCCTGGGCATCCCACGGAGCCCAGGTTCCCTACCACACACCAGGTTTGTGCTGTGTGCAGACCAGCTCCCTCGAGACTCCCCAGGCTACTGGGGGTGTGCAGTGGGGGTGGGGGTAGGTGGGGCTGTTGTTTGGTTTCAGAGCGATTGAAAGCTCAGCTTCAAAGAGATACTAAGTTCATCCCTGAAGTAGAGTGGCTGCTATTTTCTTCCTCAGCTACTTCCTTGTGCTATTCTAAACTTGCAGTGAACCTGAAGGAACAGGGTGGGTATTTGATTGGCATCTGTGTGCTCCCCTTCCACAGAGGCATCGATCATACACTATGTTGCAATTTCTCCTTCCTTTCTTTTTTCTTACTGAATATAATTGTTTTCTTCATGTAGAATGTAAACTCCAAAATAACTGGATTAGCCATAGGGGTGGTCTTGTATAATCATTCTTATCTATAGTGCTACTTAAGTAAAGTCCATAGGCCATTGTTTTAAAACCATCCCCAAATCATTTGATACACATAAAGTTCAGAGAAGGTGACTTTTCAATAAACTGATATTCACAGCTTTGTAAGCTACCTTCTAAATGGGTCACCAAAAATAAATCCTCTAAAGGAAGAGCCGCTGAAGGATAAACGATGTCAGCCTTTCTCCTTGGCGATGCTGGCTTTCCTCCAGCCAGGTCCGAGTGACCTCAATTACTTACCACAAGTCATCTTAGTTAAACAAAATCGGTCTGCAGCTTGGGTGGCTGGGGCGCCATCCAGGAAAGCGGCGGCACTGTGAGGGCATGGATGCCGAGCCTGCTGTAACCTATCCAGATCGTATCTGAGCTCCCGGCAAGAAGGAAACGCCACCACCATCTGCCTCTGTTTGTGATGACCAGGGAATAAATAAAAATTAACCTTGGCCCTTCAATGAATAATGGAGCTTATCAACACTTCCTTCGTGTCCCTAATGACTATTGTGAAACAAGTTTGCAACAAATTTTGGAGGGTCAGGGCAGGAGGGTCATTGTTCTAAATGGCTCTTTACCAGGCATGGCGCTTCCTGCCTACTTCTCTTGTATTATATGCCATCATGCGGTGTGTACCCTGTGCTGGAAATGGTGAAAACTAAGGAAATGACACGTTTTTAAACGGAGCAGGAGCTCAGCACACCATTGAGGAAGAACAGATTAACAAAAAAAGAAAGAAAAAGCAGAAAAGAAAGAGGAAAAGAGAGAGATTGACAGTAGTGTAACAACTGATCTTGAGATTGTTAGTAGTCACCTCCGCCCAAGGTGGGCGCCCAGGGGCTATATCTGACCTCTACATGACTGTCAGTTAAGAAGCCAGTGTCTGTCCTGACTCATATTATTCTTTTTTTTAATTCTCAGAGCAACTCAGTGACTGTGACATAGGGATTACTACTTCACAGGTGAAGTGACGCTCTCTAAAAACTTTTTTAAAATATGCCCAGGAAACTCAGCCAGTGAATAGAGATGCCGGGACCTGAACCCCAAAGTGGTTGACTCCAAAACCCAAGCTCTTTCCACTGCTCTACTCTGAGTCTCAGTGGAAACGCCACTGGGCACTGGGGGAAAACTATTAGCAGCCATTAACTTTATTTTGAGCTAACAAGCTAGTCACTTAGCGAGGCCCTGAAGAACTGCACTGAGGCAGGCGCACGGTGTGATTGGGTTAGGAGATTGGGGAGGGAGAGGGGTGAGCCCCAGAAAAGCAGAGGGGAAACAGCTCTAGACTATGGGATGCTAATTTAAGCTTTATTGATTCTGGCGTTTGCTGGACCTCTGAGTTCAAGCAGACTCTCCTCAGAAAACACACTGCTGCAGGTGTTTTAGTGCCCCATTTAGGATATGTTATCAGGGTAGAAGCGAGCAGAGCCCTCGCTGCTGAGAGCGCACATGTAGAAAAAGATTCAGCATATACTTTTTATGAAACGGTTTGGGCTGAAGCTCAGTCCATTTAGCCCGATTCTTAACCATTTGCGTACCATGGAGAAAATACAAAGAAGAAGGAAAAAGACGTTTTGATCAGATGGCTACAGAACGTGCCTATAAAAGAAATAGATGGAGGGCCGGAGATTTAGCTCAGTGGTTCCAGCGCCTGCCTCGCAAGCGCAAGGCCCTGAGTTTGATCCCCGTAACCACATGCAATGCTGGGCGTGGTGATTCACGCCCACCAGCCATCAATACCACATACCACAGTGCCGGGCGTGGTGGCTCACGCCTGTAATCCTAGCACTCCGGAGGCAGAGACGGGAGGATTACTGAGTTTGAGGCTTGCCTGGGCTACATAGTGAGCTCAGAGCCAGCCTGAACTACAAAGTGAGACCCTGTCTCAAAAAAATAAAATAAAAAAAGAAATAGATGGAGAGTTACAAGTCTATCTCCACGATCAAAATCAGGAAGAATCAGCGTCTCTGGGGTTCTCATATCCACACTTGACATCAATTGTCTTTTTCAAATGATGAGTCTAAATAAACATGTGTGGATAGTATTCCCAGAAATCTGGATCAGCGGCAGGGACTTGTTGGCTACAATATAATTAGGAGTTTGGTGAGCTGAACCAGCCATTTCTGAAACTTCTTTTGTTTTGTTTAGTTAACATTGTCTTCAACAAAGAGGAAGACATCCCTTACATCCTGCCATGTGGTACCTTCTGCTTATAACCAGATTAGCAATTCATTCACACCTTGATTGAATCCTGCTTTATTGAGATGTCACAACATATTCTTACAGCCTGCAAAGGGAAAGACTTACAAATGATAATATTAGGACAGGCAGGACACCTAAAAGTAAACGAATCATCATAATTGATGACAATTAGGAAGAGTTCAGCACAAACACGGAATTACAGCTATGATGTCAAGTAGCAGTTCTTTCCCACACAGGGAGGATTACTGAGGAGAAAGTCTGCTTTTTTTGGTTGAGAAGCTGAAGTCCGTTCAAATCTGCTCGTGTGTAGCTTATTTTCTTAGGGATGTGGGAAGCACCTGTATGGTTTGAGGTTTTTAGCGTGCGTGTAGATGGTTAGATTCTTATTCTACAGCTTCACATAAGCCCATGATTTTAAAAGGATAGGACTTCTGGATCCTTCTGTGGCCTGGCCTGAGTGTGGGTATTGTCTCTGTCACCTCTTCCACCCACACAACATCAGTCAGCAAGACGTAGCGATTGTGAGCTCCCAGTATTTGCTGAATATCTGCGTTCCTCACCACCCACACTGTCACCACTGTAGACTGAGTCAGTGTTGCTTCACCTGAGAGCTTTTACACCGCCCCTGAGCCTATGCCTCCCATCCACTGCCCGGTGTGATCTTTCTAAGGTGCTCAAAATTTCTCGATGGCTCCCGATTGCTCTCGGAATTAGACCCGGATGTCTAGGGCCTGCACCCTTGCCTGAGACCAGTGCTGCATGGCGACGGGGAGCAGGCTCCAGTGCAAGTCCCAGTGTTACCAGACGGTTGACCTTGGGGAGGTCACGGGGCTTCTCCGACGCTCAGCTTCATCATCTACAAAAGGAAGGTCCTGACAGTATCTGTCTCGTAGGAACTACCTACAGACAATCTTCTTGAGCAGGGTCGACTTTGTTACCTGGCTCAGCTCAGCATGCAGCAACACATGTCCCTTCTGCCCCTCCTGCTCCGGCCCCAGAGGCCGCTCTCTGTTCTTCCGAGATCCAGTTGTTTCCCAGCAGCCCCCCGGCTCACCGTGGATGGTCGATGTCCCCTCTGGCTGGAGCAGCCGCCTCCGCCCTGCGTTCCCTCCTGGTGTCCCAGTAACTCCTTGTCGTGTATTATGTCTCTGTTCCGATGCCACCTCCCCAAGAAAGGCTTCTTTGGCTGCTCCTTTCCTCGCGGGAGGGCCAGATCATTTTGAAAAACACTCATCTGTGCTTTCTATTTACTTGGGTAGCCCTTCCATGACTGGGGGAAAAAAAAATGTGTTTACTTTTTCTAGATAATGTTTTATCTCTTCTCCACTACTGAAAGCTCTGTCGAGGACAGGAATTGAGTCTATCTTATTTGCTGTTGCGTCCCCTGGACCTTAATTTGTTGGATGCACAGATCGACTTCGGACTGCCTCCCTCATTAACAGATAACATTAGTTGGCTTCCCAGTCCAGGGAACCAGTGACTGCGTTCATGCACAGGGCAGGAGGATTCCGCAGATGGAAGACGATCTCGAGGTGAGGAGATCATCAGAGGCTGTCTGGGTGGGCCCCAAAGAAACACAGGGACCCTTAACGTGGAAGAGGACAGCAGCGGGGCCAGAGTGAGGGTGATGTGATTGGAGAAAGACTCAACCGGCCACGGCTGGCTCTGGAGGTGGGAGGGTGCCACGGCTGAGGCATGCGCACAGCCACAGAGACCCAGAGAGCGAGGTCATGGGTTTTCCACGAAGGCCCCCAGAACAGCCAGCCCTGCTGACGCCTTGCTTCGAGCCCTGCAAGCCCTATTTCTGACTTCTGATCTCCAGAACTACAAGATAATACATGTGTGCTGTTCCAAGCCACCAAGTTTGTGGTTTGTTAGAGCGGCGGCAGGAGACAAACATGCTCACCCAAGGTCACGTGGCAACGGCAGAGCCAGGGCCGTTGTGTCTGTACTGCGCAGCCCGCTTTTCTTGCCACCAGGGTACCTGACCCTGCCTGTCCAGCCCGGTCGGTTTCCAATTGGCTCTCGTCTTCTTCTGCGGGGAAAGTTACCACGAGGGCTGCAGGGGCTTGCACGCGAGGGCGTGAACACGCAGGTGTGGATGTGGGGGAGGAGGGGTGTGGGGTGACAGAGCTCGGAGTGGCCTGGTAACAGAGCTCCCGGGAGGGCCGGGGCCCAGGCCCGTGCCACACTCGCTCGCCTTGCTCTGCTTGCGTGGCACAAAGCCTGACAAGGTCTCACTCATGTTCACAGGGCTCCTTCTTTTCAGAGCTATTTGTTATTGTCTCTACCATCACAAGTTTAAAAAAGGAAAGTTAATTAAATATGGAACAAGACTGAGCAACATCTTTTAAACCATCATGTCATTAGAACTGGAATCCTCAGAGAGCTGCTTAAAAGGGGTTTGAGAACAATGACTGTTCAATCAGATATTTATGGGCATAGTTATGTAAACACACTCTTTATTGTCTATGTATATTTAATATAATTATCAGTTTTGTAGTTGGACTCTCCAGAGACCCAACAAATCACAGTGTTGCTTTGAAAATGTCAGCAGAAAAGACAATTATGTTGCTAGAGAATATTCATAAATTATATTAAAAAGTCCTGTGGAAATGTCCCCTATGTCACAGGATCCTTCGCAGTAAGTGAATAATCCTTTTATTTCTTTGATTTAAGGGCCATTTTAGAAGCAAGAAGTTTCTTTGTGGAAGCTTAAAGGCAAAGGGACAGGCCAGCCCTGGGAAATAAAAGTGTGTGCATTCTAGAAAATTTAGAGTCCGTCCATTGTTCTCCGGTGGCAGGCTCGGTGTAACCAACCAGTCTGAATATGCACACTTCCATGCAGGTAGGTACGTGCAGACACCTGCGTGCACAACTCACGTGCAAATCTTATTTCTTAAAATATCCCCATTAAGAAGAAAAGATAAATTCCATCTGTTTGCTCTTTTACTACCTACCTAGAGCCATAACTCTTTCCTATGGCATTTTTCCTTAGAAACTATTTATAGCATTTCCCATTTTTCCTCTCTTTTTTTTTCTCATTATGCACATGCAGAAATAAGTGGAGAATTGGGAAACTGCTCAGTAAATTAAAATGCGCCAGGCTCTCGCTAAACCAATATGAGAGGTGTAGGTTGATAAACACCTAGTAAGCATTCACAAATCACTTCTATTGCAAGATATACAATCTGCAAATCAACATCTTAATTAGCAACTAATGACATTTGGAAGGAAAGGTTAATGTTAAGTGCACAAAAGCAGTATGGTTTTAAAAATTAGATTTTTCTGCTTTATAAAAAATAAAGAAGGAAAGAAAAGAAAAGATACCCAGTGTTTTTATTGGGTGTTATAAATATACATGTATTGGCAATTTGAAGCATCTTAATTATATAAGGCCTGTATTGATAAGCTACCTTTCATCTCTAGAGTTCAAAGCACTTTGCCTATATCTAATTTATCCTCAAAATACCCCTCTGAGGGTAAGTATCCACAGGCAAAATGAAGTGGAGAGTTGAGGCAATTATCTACATAATTCAAACCCAAACCCTTGGTAATGAGCAGTAAGCGGAGAATCTGAGAGATTGAATTTTCTGATTGGCTTTCTATGCAGATCAAACTCCCTGGACCCTGAGCCATTTCGGTGCTGCACGATCCTAGTTAGACGACCCAGGGTAGCAGCTGTGTGGAAGGAAAGCAGTCACCTCATGTTCAAAGGCCGGCCCCAAGCTGCACGTGCAACCCGATCTGTACCCAGCTCTGGCCACTCGGGTCTCTGTTCCCCTCCCGGGTTGCAGAGGACAACTTCCAGGGTGCCCCTGTCATTTGCCATTCCCCGCTTCTCCTCTCCCAACATCCTCTTGTTTCCTCTTCATTGCCCGTCCACCCCTTCCTTCCCCTGGAGAGCTCCTTTGACGAAGGGCAAAAAGACACTGCCTTGTTTTTGTTGTAATTGTTGTTTTATTTTTTGGGTACATGAGGTTTGCTTGCTCATAATTTTACTTCAGTAAATTATTACATTTTGTAATTTCCATTTTCCATTTTGGGCATGAGGCTCTGCCAGCTTTGCCCTCACCGAAGTACCCTGGGTGCCTGGAGTTGGTTTTCTGTCTCTGCCTGGCTGACTCCTGTGCACTGTTACCAAGGGCAAGACATAGGCTCCCTTCCTGGGTGACTAGCACCCTCCTCTGAGGAGGACACAACGTTTCCATGAGTTTTTCACAGACTCCCGAATCTTAGTAAGGTTTTCCTGTATATTTGGAGCAAGGAATACATTGCAAACAACTAGTTAGAGGCTTACACGGGTTGTGGCCCTCCCTGTGTCATAGCCGCAGGCCTGCAGCCCACCAGGAGAGCTCCTTGCCTCCTCAGGCCTCTCCTCAGGATGTTTTTCTCCTCATTCCGCACTGAGCCCGCCTCCTGAGTCCTCATTTCCTGTCGCTCATAGAGCTCTTCCCAGAATGACTCTCAGTGGAAATTCTATTTCTTTCAGGGGAAATTCCAGCCTGACCTTCAGGGGTGTGGCTGCCCTGTGCCCTGCCCCTAAAGATAAGACATGACTCCCAGAGATGAGGGTACTTCCCGACCCCTCAGCTCAGTTCAGGACCCTTTCAGTTTCTCATCTAGACAGAGAAAACCCCAGGTTTTGTGTCCTTCACACACTGGCCCTCCTCAGCACTGTGGCCCCAGACATACCTTTGTGAGGAAAAACCCCAAAGAAAACCCAACATCCAGAAAAGAGGTAGTCTGTATTAATAGCTGGGAAAGACATTTTCTATTATAAAACTTGCCTCTCTTCTACCCACAGATTCACTTCCAGAGCCCCAAGATATGCGGCTCACCAAGAGGCCTCCTCTACTCCTGAATGGTGGGGAGTTACCTCTCTTAAATGCCATAAGGATAGGAATGAAAAAGAAGGAGAGTGCCTACCTACTAACCAGAGATGAGGTCTCTGCCTGATGTAGTTTTGGACTGAAATGTCCTGCAGAGACCCCTGTGTTAAAGACTTGGTTCCCAGCTTGATGCACTTGAGAAACGGTAGAACTTTTAAGAAGAGGGGGTCTAGTAGGAGGAATGAGGTCACTAGGAGCATGGTCATGAACCATGGAATCCAGCCCCTTCCACTTTCTTTCCTTTGCTTCTCAGCTTCCCTAAGGAAAGCAGTGTATCCTCCCCACCATGAGCCCTGAAACAGTGGGGCCTATAGACCATGGACCGAACCTTTGAGACCAGTAGCCAAAATAAACCTTTCCTTTTTAAAAATTGATTATTCAGCTATTTTGTTACAGAAATGGAATGTTGATTAGCAAAATACTCAAATATTATGGATAGATTAGTCTTTTCAAATTGATTACACAGCAACAAATGTATCTGGGTTTTATACACTATATTTCTCTAAAAAGTTCAACTTATTTTTATGTTCATCATCATAGTCATTCATTATCATACTCATTGCACATGATTAGTTATCACTGTTGAAATTTTATAAGTGCACAGTTTTAAGTTACTTATGCAAGACCATTGACTAAACCAGTGGCAGTCTTTTTGAAAAAGAAGAGACTCCTGATTGCCACTCTGGCTACTCCCTTTTTTCCTACAGGGATTTAGTCCAACTATGCATAGTTATCACACTAACTTTTAATACTTGCACTCTAATGATTTACATTTATGTCTGCCTACCTACCACATTGTGGGCTATCTTTAATTTATCCATATCCCAAGGGCCTAGAAAAGATTTGACATGCTAATCCTCAGTGAAATGTTTGTTGAATGAATGTTGAATGCTAATGTGCTTGCTCTTAAGGTCAGTGAGACCACAACTTAGGCCTTCTTCATCTTCATTTTATTAAAGGTACAATCTCTGGTTGGCACTTTGCCCAGTGTTCTATTCGCCAGTGTCTCACTTGGTGTATTCATTACTGAGGGAGGTTCGAATGTTCTTTAGGGAAGAAATCAGTAATCTATTTAGCCCTGAATGCTGACACCATGGTTTCAGTCTCTTAGTATCATTGTGGACTATAAGCACAGACACAGATGATGAATAAGGGGAAAGAAATAAAGATGGCAAAAGTAACTAGAAAGAGGAATCAAGAAAAAGGGGATCAGAATGGAGAGAGCAAGAGAGCTGCCTCTGGCTGGGAAGGCAGCTAGCACCATAATTATCACTCGTGTCTTGTGGTCACAGCCCCCACATAGGTGATTTCCCATCCTAAAAGACAAATGGCTCCCAGCTGGCCCATCCAAGTTAATGACTCTCAGAGGTGACCAAAGGCTGGTTTTAATTTGGAGTGGATTTTTTTAGGGCTTCTTGGAAGGGTCATCAAGACCCACTCACTGTGAGAAGATATTTGGGCTGTGGTGATTGATCATTTGGTTATGTTTCTATAGGCAACTTCTGATCCCAAATCTAAACTACTGTTGTGTTCTTTTAGACCTTCTGACTTTTGTAAATAGTAAAATTTAAGACGGTAAATGTGAATACATCTTTAACGGTTTAAAAGGAAAGTCATGAAAAAGTTATAGACTAGCCACTCCTAGTCCCAGACCTTCAAGATTGGAATAAGAACCTCATGCACTGGTGCCTGAGGCTTTCCTGGCCTCAGTCCTGTTACCACATCATAGGAACCATGTATGGGCCCAATTCCTCATTAGCCCCAACCAGTGGTAGTGAAGGGAACCAATGAATGGGTGGCAATGTGCAATCGCCCAAGTTCAATGGCAGACTGAAGACATCCAGAAGAGACAGTAAGTGCCAATGCCTACCATTTAGCGCTTCTCCAATAGCACAAAACATTCTGAATTTTGGCTCTGGGTCACATGCTCTGTGATTCTTACTAATGCCCACAAGACCATATGAAATATAGATTCTTTTCTCTAATGTTAGCAGGAACCAATGCACAGTACACCCTGCTCAAAGCTCGGGTTCAGAACCTTGTTTCCCATTTGTGCTTCCCCACCCCATGGGCTACTGGACATATTGCCTTTCCTAGGGATAGTTTGTCTCTTAGGGACAGCTTCACGTGACTGAGAACAGAATCATCACACTCCTCAAGCAAGGGCTGATGACCCAGCCACATAGATATTTTTATCTAAATAAAAATAAACACAGGAGTGGATGGAAATAAGACAGGGGAAGGGGAAAATTCATCATTGCAGGAAATAGGTGATCCTCAGGAGGAAAACAATGAGCCTGGGTGGTGATGTGGGTAGTTATTCTGAGAATCAGTCCATTTCCTCAGAGTTCTGGAGAAAAGAAAGAAAAAAGTGTTCTAATACCTAATTCCTATACTTGATCTTAGCCAAAAGGCCGAGAAGCGATCTAATACCTAATTCCTTTGCACATTTTCAACTGAGCAGATTTCCTGACTTCCTGCTCAACACGGTGATGGGGTGTGACCATGGGGAGTGAGCACTCCGTGGCGTCCCCCACACGGGCCACATCGCTGGTGAGGACAAGGTGCTCTAGGAATGTATGTCAGCAGGAAAGCACTGGCGGGACAAAGTCTACCGTGTGTATATATTGTCACCATCACTGCAGTAACAGAGCATGTCATCACGTTTACAGGGTGCCTGAAAGGCCTGAGAAATTAGACCTGGTGGTGAAATTGCCTTCCAGAGCTCAGGAAGGCTGTAAGGGACCTGGAATCGTCTGATACAAGATACCAGAGCAGCCTGGAGGTCATAGTAAGTACAAGTGTGTGTGTGTGTGTGTGTGTGTGTGTGTGTGTGTGTGTGTATGTGTGTTTGCGTGTGCATGCTCCTAAGATCCAATGATGAAGAGTAAGGAGTCAAAATTCTGAAGAGGAAAATGACATTGGAGGGACAGACACACACCTCTGGACAGCTGGGGCATCAAGGAAGTATGGGAAAGGATGTCTAGATGGGCCATCTGGGCTGTGTCTTCAGTAGAAATGTCAGTTAATTGTCTATCTGAACAGAAATCAAATAAACACTTGCCCTGAATTCTCTATACAAAGCTAAAGATACTCTGAATCTGAATTTAGCCAGATAATTTTCTTTAAGATGTCCTCTTCACACCAAGAAGGGAAGGACTAAGAACCCACGAAGCAGCAGTGCTTTCAACCAAAACAAGGAGATTGCTGGTGCGAGAAAATTTTATTTAAATATGAACCATGCTGGTGAACTTTTGTTATACTGAAGCCACTTTAATTATCTCCCCAAAGCCATCGAGCAAAAAGCTCCTTTCAGGCAGATAAAGAAAGGGAGTAGACTGGCTTGGGTTACACTCATGCACTGCATGACAATGGCCCCACCAAGGGTGGACATACACCATGGTGGCCCCTAAGAGCATAATGCAACACCGTTTGCTAGTGCCCTGTGGCCACTGTGATCCAACACAACCTGTTATTTGGTGTGTGTGTGCTAATGCTAGTAAAAACAAAACTCCTGTGCTGCCAGAATGATAAAGTACACCACAGACAGTGGTATACAGTACACAATACTTGATAGTGATAATAAACTCCTACCTTCCTGCTTTATATGTTTCCTACATTATATTTTTAATGGTATTTTAAACTGCATTTCTACTTATAGAAACAGTTACCATCGGAGTGTACATAGTATTAGAGTCAGGCTCATTCATTGTGAGCTTACCATGTTTCTTGATTGTCTAATTTTCCCTTGCGCTTGATACACTTTTATGTTGGGAGGGAGCGAGAGCAAAGAAAGCCTAAATATGTAAGTGTGTGTAAAGATACTCTGTGATGGTCACATATGACAAAACATTACCAACACATGTCCAAAACACATGCCTGTTGTTGAGTGACATGTGGCTTTTTTGTCCCCTGCATCATTACCCTGGATGCCGTTTTCCTCAAGAGGTGCAGGGCTGGGGAGGGGAGCCCAGTTCTTAGCCTCACTTCCTGTGTTAGCAAAGATACGGTTCTCATTACTGGTCTTCATAGATCTAATTGTGCATGTATGTTATTTTTGCTACATCTTTTTTATCTGAAGAAACTGCCATCTAGAATTTTATCATTGTTTTATTCAAGAAAAAAAAATCTTTCCTTAATTTTCAGATCACCATTTCCAGGATCATTCATCAACAGAAACTTTCACTGGATGGTGTTTGTTACCGCTGAGCCACTCCTGTACAAATATGGCCTTTGTCAAGCAATGCCCGACACCACACAGTAGCAGGGCAATGTGGAATGGGGGCCTTTCTTGGGCCCATAGAGGAAAATTGCTGAGCCTGGTGGGGTGAAGCTGGCTACAAGGTCTCAGCTCAGTCTTGGCTATGCCACGTCTTGCTTTGGGAACCTGCAATAGGTCACTTCACCCTCACCTGGGTTTCAGTTACTTCTAGTAAGGTTGGACACAGTTAGCTATGTCTCTTCTAGCACCATAATTCTCTAAATCACATAGTTTTCCTGTTGTCTCCACAGTGTAGAAAGTCAGCCTTCCCATCACCCTAGCGTGAGAGATGATGACACTTCAGATGCGTAATGGGAAAACAATAACCAGGCAGTAAAAACCTGAACAAGGTTTCTGAATGGTTTTGGACTTCCAAGCAGTGTGTCTTCTAAGAAAAGGGCTTTTGTTATCCCCAAGACTTCCTTTTCCCTTGAGACCCATCCATAGCCTGACCCCCGTTTGTAAAAATAACAGTGTTCTTCCCAGATTCCTTTTGAATCTTTTTTCCAAGTAGTTGAGGAGGTAAGACAACTTCTTGCTTAAGCGTTGGAGCCTCCTTTGCAAACCTGTGTAGGAAAACTGGAATAGACAGCTCACATGCAAGATGGCTAAGGAGTTCCACAGGGTGACCCGCTGTGACCGGAACCAGCTGGTCGTGCTGCGAAGGAAGATGCTTGTAGACTGCGATCAGGCAACAGTGTCTTCCATGGCCATAGGAGAGTGAAGCGGTCACAGCACATGTGCCAGCTCTGTGCCATTTCTTCCTCTGGAATCAATGATGGAGAAAACTTTAGGGCAAAATATCAGTTTTGGGTCCTGCAGACTAGTAAAGAGAAGAAAATATGCAGGGAAAAGTTCTGAAATACTTTCATGAAGGAGAAGGAAGCCAAGGGCAGACAGCCTGTGATATCTGGCAACTGAAGATGGATGTCTGGGAAACAGGCTAATAATACAGTATACAGAAGGACTCCCATCCAGGCCATGGCTCAGGATCAGAGATAGTTCATCAGCAAAGGATGACATAGAGCTGAAAATAAGACTAGCTTTGGGAAGCTAAGAGAAAACAAACAAGAAAATAAATAAAAATCCTAGCCATGGTCAACAGGAGCCAGGGAAACTGAGAAACATGTCATTTTACTGGCAACAATGAGAGCAGAGCTCTTAACAGTGCTGCACAGATGTGGGGCCACCATTCTGTTGGAGCTGCCATTGCTAGAAGGGAGCCTGTGGTTCCCATGCCCGCGGCCAGGACCCTTGAGGGTCTTTGCCCAGTGAATGCATTCCCACTCAAGACAGGAGTTGCAACAAGCCCTTAAGAGCACTCTGGTGAAGTTGGAATTTGGGACCAAGGTGAGGTCTGCAGTTTCTTCCCCTTGGGTATTTAACTTCAGCATTTCACAGCCTGCCTAAGCCTTTCACAGCGACACTTGTGCTCTTCTTTGTTTCAGCCTCCATGTATGTGCAGCCTAATGTTCCGTGTGGAGAAGAATCTGCTCCACCCCCTGGATTCTTCAGGGCCCGATCTTCTCTTTTATAATGGTTTAAGTGTGACGAGTCACTTACTCTCTTATTTCTAACCACTAGCTTATCTTTACTTTACTTCTATCAGATCACTCTTCTTGCTTTGGAGTGAAAAACTTTATGCCTACTCTAGCTAGAAAAAAAAGGGAAAATCAAGACCGGATTCCTGCTAAGGGCCTGCCGCACTCCCCTTGAAGTCTACCCCAGTGGAATTGCCTTCAGACCAAGGCAAAAGACATCGTTTATTGGTCTCTAGCTGGACCAGTGGCTTCACAATGAGACTCTGGGGAATAAGGAGATGCTGGGTCAGAATTGTTCCAACCAAACTGGGTCCACTTGACTTTATTCAAGGAGACTTTCTAATTTCTGAAAGCATTGACAGACAACCTTGCTCAAGGAAAGGGTACAGCCTGGTTTTTAGTTTTGGTGATAGCCAGGTTTGCAATATCAAGGGATTATGTCATTTGCTGGGTCAAAAGTCAGAACATCAGCATGATTCCCAGTTTGATTTAGGAATTATTGAGTGATTGCTCTGTGCCAGGTGCTCGGTAATCTCTAAGGAATATAAAATAAAAGACAGTCCTTTGGGAGTCTAGACATTTTCTCTTATGCACATGTGTTATGTTTTTAAAATTAATACATGTGTGTCTGTTAATGTATCTGGGTTCTGTACTAGGCACTGGCAGAAACCAGTGAATGTGACATGGTCTTTTCCTGAGAATCATTACAGATGAACAAACCACTCTGACATAGTGGAGAGAGAGGATAAGAGCTTCAGTTCCAGTGGAGAGAGTGCTGCTTAGGAAGGAACACACTCAAGGCCAACAAAGGGAAGCTCCCTGGTATGATGAGCTTTGCAGGGATGGCCCATCTGAAGGCTGCTGCACTGACTGGAGGAGCCTGGTGTGTAGCTGGCGGGAAGCCTTGGTTACCAGGAAAATCACCTCCTCCTCATTTTAACTGGTGCTTTCCATCGAGTTAGCTTATCCTTCCTTTCCTGTGTGGTTTCTCCCCAGGTCCAGCAAACACAAAGTGTCATCTACAAGCCAACCCACTTCTCTCAGGTAACTGGAAGAGTTCTGCAAGCATTGTTAGGTGATTCCATGTTCATCTTTTGCTCCTCTTCCTTCTGTTTTCCCTGCTGTCTCTCTAGTGGTAAGTGAAGGCACAGTGATTGGAATGACAGTGTGTCATTCCAGGGAATGAGTTTATGGATGATTGCACCTCACAGTAGCTAAGGCGTGTTTGTGTGTAGCTCCACATCAGAAAACCCATGTATCTCTGAGTTTATATAGCAAATTTCAATCAATCTAAGATTTATTCTGTTTTTACTTTCAAGACAATAATCCCATTGTTCTGTTATATCTAATGATGGGGGTTTTATTTCTGTAGTTACTGCTTTAGGGCATTTCCTGGATGTGTGATACCGTTATCTGAGCATTTTTATTGTGGCTGGCAAACATTTGTATTGGTCTATCTGGAAAAGAACTTCTCTGTTAGAATCTTATTTTTCTCAGTGTACAGAGTTTATTGTTTTGAATCTCATGTGTCTGCTGTGACCTAAATTGTTTTTTGAAGCCTGAAAAATTGGGACAGGAACTCGTTTCACTTCACATTTTGGTATTTTTTGGGCACTTGATTTTCAGGGCAGTTTTGATCTAGTATATTAGAGATATTCAGATCATGTCCCAAAATTTGCTCTAATGGCCATATACCTCATGTCCTGCTTTTTAGTTTTAACATACCCTTTTATGAATGAATCTAAAAGTAGATATGCTGGAGCCTTACAAATAACGACTGGGCAACCCCTTTTAGAATGAATACAGCACATGGGAATGTGGGGAGAGGGATTAAATGAAGGAGCAAAGCAACGATTGCCCCGAAGCACCAACTTACCACCGTTATGACAGGGACAGCTACATTCTGGCGCTGGCTACATTTCCTTTCGTTCTAGGGAATCAAACAGGCTGTACCTAGAGGAAATCACAACATGCATAAGATAGAAATTTGATCATCATTATGCAAACAAATGCCACTGTATAAATACATGTGAAGAAAAAGCTCCAACCTCTGTATAGGTGGGAGGGGGGAAAATATTGAAGGAGACAGTCCAATATATTGAAAGAGAAGTAGTCGTCAATGACGTATTCTCTATATTTTACATTCTTCAAAACTTTCTTTCAACATACATGTGTTGGTATATTTTAAAGATTATATTGTAGGAGTGTATGTATTTATTAATTCATTTAGCTGGGCTTCATGCCAGGTACTAGTGTAGCAGATAGTAGATCTATATCTATATCTGTGAGCTTTATGATCTTGCTAAACATCTCCTTAGTTATTTCATGTTTGGGGTGCCATGGAAAAATGAAATTTCAATTTGTATTGCAATTTCCATTTATTCATGACTAGCACATAGGAATATAATTTGTTTTGTATGTGACCTTGAATCCTTTGATTCATTTGCGAAATTCATTTATTATTAGACCTAATATATGACTTTCCTTTCTTCTTTTCTTTCTCCCTTTCTTCCTTTCCTTTTTTCCTTCTTTTCTGTTTTGGAAAAGTCCTTAGGATCATCAAAATGAAGACTTTTATTTCTTCCTTTCCAATATGTACATGAATGACTAATAAGCACAAGAAAAGATGCTCAAAACCACCAGTAACCACAAGAAGATAGCCCTGTACAAACTTCAGAAAGGCCAACATAAAAAGAGTCAGATGACAACCAATCCTGGTGAAGATATGGTACAGCTGAGACTTCACTGCAGACAAAAGTGTCATGATCACTTTTGCGTTTTTTTCATTCCTTGAAGCAAAGTGTAGAAGTTCAAATCGAAAGCTGAATTCAAGTGGCCGAAGTGGGCATGCTTCCCTGCTTCTCATGTTAGGGGAAGGTGCTTGGTTGTCTTTCATATACTTCAATATCTGTAGGTTTTTAGATAAATATTCTTTACCAGCATAAGAAATTTTTCTCCTCCTACTACTTTACTAGCTTTCTTAAGGAAATATATGTTAAAGCCTGTCAGACACTTTCTAAGTGGCTATTGAAATGGTCATTTTTTCTTTTTTCGGGTTTTTTTTGAGACAGGGTCTCGCTTTGTAGTTCAGGCTGGCTCTGAGCTCACTATGTAGCCTAGGCAAGCTTCGAACTCAGTAATCCTCCTGTTTCTGCCTCCTGAGTGCTGGGATTACAGGCGTGAGCCACCACGCCTGGCATTTTTTTGTATTTTTAAAACATGAGTTATATTGGTGGATTATTGAATATTAAATCAACCTTTAAATCCCATTTGTTCAAAATGCTTCCTTCTTTCATAATTCTCTTGTATGTTGTATTTGGTCTCCTTGCATTTTAAAGGATTTTCTAATTCTACATTCTTTAGGGATACTGACTTGTAATTTCTTTTTCTAATAAAGTTTTCTATCCCAGTTTTAGTAACAGACAAATGTTAGAATCCCTTCCGCCACAAAAAGGTTATATGAAATGTGTGTGTGTGTGTGTGTGTGTGTGTGTGTGTGTTTTGGTAACAGGAATCAAACTTGGTACCTTGCACCTGCAAGACAGGCCTCAGAGCCAAAAGCTAACACCCCAGCCCTAAAATTTGTAATATTTCTTCCACAAGTTTTCTGACCCTTCCCACAGATCCACATGATTTTTCATGATAGAAATAACACAAATTTTATTCAGTATTTATATTTTTTCTTTCTTCACCTCTCCATTTATGAATATCTTTAAGGAATTTTTAAATTAAATTTATATATTCTAAATAATGAAATTAAATTGTTTATGATATTTCCTTGCTGTGTTGTAGTGTCAGTAAAATCTCTATTGGTGTCTTTCTTTCATTGTTGGTTTTTTCTGTCATTTCTTCCTCTTTGATTTTTTTAATCTAATCTTAATTTCCTCTTTGTTTTGCTTATAACTTGTCCTTCCTTTTTAAGATTCTTAAAATGGATGTTTAAGTTGCATATTTTGTATTTTTCTTCTTTTCTATTGTGGGCAATTCAAGCTATAAACTTTCCTCCAGTACTGTTGATTCATTCTAAAAATTTCAACATGTACTTCTTTATTGTTAAAATTTTAAAAATTTCCCTGTGATTTCTACTTTTTTCCATAGGGATATTTAAAAATAAATTGTTTCATTTTCAAGTATTTGGGCCTTTATTAAAATTTTGGACACTAACTGAATTTTATTGTACTCAAAAGAACTCTGTCAGACTGAAATATTTTGAAATATACTGACACTTGTGTAGTTAGTGTATGCTTTACCTTTACGAACCAACGTATAAATTTAAAAGAATGGGATTCTTAATTTGCTGAACATGGTGCTCTATAAATCACAACTAGGTAAAAGTAGTTGATAGTGTATTTAACTTTCTGACAGTCTCTTTTTTATGGCTAGGCTGTCAATTATTGAGAAATATATTAAAATAATTAACTGTGATTGTGAAAGTATCTATATCTCAATCAATTTTTATTTACTTAAGCTATTATGAAACAGATATTTATAATTACTTATAATTTCCTGATATATTTGCCCTTTTGCAATTATGAAGTTTTTTCTTCATTTCAATCAATATGCTTTATCTTGAAATTTTATTTTATTTAAAGTAGCCACACCTATTTTCACACTTAGTCTTAGCATGATACCTCTTTTTCTATTATTTACTTTTAATTTATTTGTTTAAAGAGCATTTCTCATAAACAATATGTAACTGGGAGTTTCTAATTCATTCTGACAACCATTCTTTTTTATTAGAATTTTTGGTTAAGTAAAGTTTTGGTAACAGTTAATTTTAGGTCTGTTATTTTCCTATTTGTTTCCTTTTTGTGTCTTACTATGTTTTTGTTTGTCTCTTTTTTTCTACATTCTTTTGAGTTAATTAAATATATTTTAACATTATACTTTCTAACTGTATCAAGCTAATTCATTTTTATAGGTATTTCAAGGATTGCAGCATATATCCTGAGCTTATTTCTTTTTTTTTTTTTTTTTTTTTTTTTTTTTGCTTTTTGGAGACAGGGTCTCGCTTTGTAGTTCAGGCTGGCCCTGAGCTCACTATGGTGCCCAGGCAAGCCGCCGCGAACTCAGCAATCCTCCTGTCTCTGCCTCCCGAGTGCTGGGATGACAGG